>JAVSBS010012013.1:75312-93255 GCA_033124195.1 Coracias cyanogaster | reverse complement strand
CACAAATTAAAAAACATGAAATTCTACCTGAACACAAGAAAACATTTACTGTGCAGGTGGTCAAATGCTGGACCAGGTGTCCCGGAAAGGCTACAGTGTCCATTGCTGGAGATACTCAAAACTGGGTAGGAAATGGTCCTGGGCAACCTGCTCTAGCTTATCCTGTTCGAGCAGGCGGATTGGACTAGAAGATCTCTAGAGGTCCTTTCCAGTCTCAACCATTCTGTGATTCTCTGATGCTATAGATCAAGACCATCTCTGAATTATTTTCAACAATTTTTAAAATTCTTTGAAAAATGTCTTCTGGCATTATGACTGGTGTGGAAGGAAGTTTAAAGCACAAAAAATGTTCTGGCAACAGCCTTCATTTGCCTGTTTATACTAGCTAGTATTTTGTTTATTTTCTCTCTCTCTATAATTTCTAGCTTGGGAGACAAAAATTTAATTGAGTGTATTTAGACCGCAAAATTTATGAAGATTTCCTTTACCCTGGCATGCCTATAGAAATATTGCAAAAAGTAGTTAAAATACATCTATTGGGACTATATTAATAGGTTTTAAACACTAAAGATATAAACATATCTTTATATAAAGTTACTTATGATTTCTTGTTTTGAAAGTAGGATTTGCTCAATCTCTGCAGGAAATATTTTAGTTATGCACAACATTTATTCAAATCATGTAACAGCATGTTAACTTGATGTACAGTGAATTCGAGTATAGAGAGTTGAGAAATGAAGTCTATTCATATTTCTGCATATATCTATCAGTGTGTACATGTGTATGCTTCATAACAAAATAAAAGAAATACAATATCATTTGTATTTTAATGCCTATAAATATTTAAGGTTGCATTTTAAAGCAAAACTGGAAGTCGCATCTAGGCCATTGACAAGAAGCAGTTCATCATTTTGCTTAAAAGTAGTCTTAAAAAATTGGGAAAGTTGAAATATGACTCATTGGAGACAGCAAAAAATAAAACCAAGATAAAAAGGAAAATATAGGATAGCAGTACTTGAATGGTGAGTTTACGGCTTGAGCAATCTACAAATACCTGCATCATACCAACAAGTTGATAACTCATTACTGCTGGAATCATATAAAATAACTATAAAAAATACCACAGTTAGTGATTTCTACTGGTTAGTGCACAGAAAGAAAAAAAAAAAAAAAGATAATAAACTACAACAAACCTACACTAATGCCACTGCCAAATAATCAAAGTAGGTTTCTAATGGAGACAAAAAGGTCCTATTTGTAACATACATTCAAATGGCAACTTCTTCAAAGGAGCTATAGCATATATGTTGTACCAATAGCTTTGGTCTCCTAATGCCATTCTAATTTTCTCACTTGGTAGAATACGATGGAATAAGAGAGTCTAGGCCGCTAGCACAGAAGCAGTGCAAAACCACTCAGAAGTGGGACACATTTTTTGATGCTTTAATTAAATTTGTTTATGTAGCTGAGATGTGACAATGTGAATCATTGGTTTGTAAGACACTTACTTTGATGGGTAAACAGTAGCTGAAGTCCCAACCACTTCCAAAGTTATTCCACCTTTAGGCAGAGATTTCCCAATGTGCCTTTCTTTCTGTTATCTTTAATTTTCATACATTTATGTGCGAAAATGCAAATTATAGAGAAGATACTCAACTATACAGATTTCAGTGAAATCTTCTTTATAGTTCACTGACTTAAAAGCTAAAAGGAAAACAATCCTAATCTGATTTTAATGTCCCATGCAGTTACATCTTATTTAGTTATCCCACTTTTGATGCAGTAACTTGTATGTCACTAAGCCATACACATATAAACAAGTACAGACTAAATCTAGAAGGTATACCTCAGCACCTCAATAAGGATATACATAGATGTAAAATACACTTTATTTATGCTATGGTGAAGTGCATGATAAAGACATATTTTTCATGAAAGCCTAATGACTGACTTCCAGGAACTAGAGGGCAAAATATAATTATTATAATCCCAAATCTGCATTTCTTACTGATATCACATGAACTATGGGTTCACAACTTGTTTAATTTTCCTTCAAATTCTCTCACCTTTGGGAAATTAACTTTTTTGAAGAACTAAGTATATACACTACTTATCGAGATGCTTCTGTTTTGCTATATTGAAGGCATTCAGTTTGTGATTACTTTTTTCTTATAGCACAAGCCACAGTTCAAGATTTATTTGTTAACCATCACAAGGAGTTCATAACAGTGTGAAAGATGTAACAGTGTCTTTCATAGATGAGCAGCAAGAATCAGTCAAAGCTTGTCTGTCACAAACAAAGGTTTGGCAGAATAATCACTTCTGTTACCTAGGCTCCACCTGCTTTCTGAAATTCAATCATAATAAACCTAGAACTGCAGTGTAAGTAACCTAAATTCTGTACGCTATGAAAAATGACAATTGGAGAAAGAAGAGAGGACCAGAGAAGATAATTGTTAGGACTGAGACAGGAGATGTAACAGTAGAGTCCTTACAGAGATAAACCTTACAGGAAATGATGTAGAACCCCAAGGCTTTGATGTCTGGATGGAATTGGCTGGGGAAGGGGGACTTTCAAAAGAAAGAGATTTTCTTGGGCACCAACAGATCTGAAACCACTAGTGAAAACAAAAGATTTTGAAAATGAGATCCACACATTTGCAGGAAGCTACATTTCCAAAAGGGAACAGATAGGATTGAGACTAGCAGATGGGTGGGTCACTTAGAACAACTCTGATGAATCTTAACCTTATAATTGCAAAAACAACCGTAGAACTTTGGATGTTGTTGTTTGTTTGTTTTTAACAAAGATCCAATAGTTATTTGAATCAAGTTTTCCAGCAACAGAAAAGATTACTGTAATATGTAGCTTTTTCTAAGTCTAAATCTGGCACAGGTTTATCAACTGTAAAGAACTCACCCCCCACCCTATGCCCAAACATTGCTCCTTAGAACCTATGAAATGCAGGCAAAGCTGGTTTTGTAGCATCCCAACACATCTCATAAAAATATGGCTAAATGTTCCACCTAACAGGAAACTTCTTTCTTACCGATGATGAAACTACTGGCTCATTTCCAGTTCTTCCTTCTTTTTTTGTTTGTCTAGTGGAGCAAGTAGGGGGAACTCCAGAAAAAAGTTGTTGATTTTTTCTTTCAAGTTAACCTTTATACTTGGATAATTCCATATAATAGTTATTCTAATGTATATCGTCATTAATGAAGACAAGACAAAGTATTTGATAATGATGCCTATTCTAGCCTTTCACTCCTTTTTCCAGAGAAATACCACCTAATGCAGAGTTACAGACAAGAAAGTGAGAAGCTTTCTTGACAGCCAGTTCTCCCTGCAGTTCTTTGTTCCATTCCTTGAGAGATTATTTTCTTGGCAGTTCATTGGTTTAGATACACTTACGATTGCAGTTTCATTGTGAGAACTGACTCACCAGCACTTTGACTCCAATATAGTTTTGTGGCTGTCTGACTCCTAAGTTGTACCTGGAGATTTTCTAGTTTCCTTTTAGTCCAAATAGAGCACCAAAATGTATCTCAAGTCTTTGATGATGCCTCCCTTTCCCTCCCTCTCTACTGCTTCTTTAGGAGAACTTACGGCCTTGTGGCTTTAATCAGCTCTAGGGGTCCAGATGATTCTCTTTTGGGTTTGGTTGGGGTTTTTTTGGACTTGGTCACCACATATGGTATGAGAAAATACTAAATTTGCCAAAACTGAGGTAGAATTATCTGGTCCTTTCCTTACACAAGGACAGAAAAAAACCCATAACCAGTGTCTAAATTTGGGTTTGCCACAACGTAAAATATTAAACCTCCACAAATTAGTTATTTAAAAAGGAAAACCTCAAATCTCCTGGGCGAAGGAGACTAGAATTAAAAGTTCAAAACAAACTTGTACCCTGACAGTTGAGCCTTTGCAAAGACACATCCTTTCCTTCAACCTTGTTGTCCGTTCCAGAAACTTTCGGTAGGTTCCTGGGTTTCCACAAACTCCACAGTTCCTTCTGTGTGTCCTGCTTTCTTTCACTTCTGAGTCTTAAATTCGGACCTACTTCTTGTTTCAGAAAGGCCTCTTGACCCTTTCAGGAGCAAAACTCCTGTTTATCTCAATGCTTCATGCTCCCATTCTACTCTCTGTCCCTGGCTGCTTGCCCTATGCTTCTGTCCAAGGACTTCTCTGCACTTGAATATGCGCAGCTGGTCTCAGAGGAGGAACAAATTCCTATTCCTATATATAAAAGGTGGCACTAAAAGCACAGCAGCCATGCCAGGGCGTGTCTTTCTCTGTTAGCTACGGTCTTGTGACAAAAAACACAATTTGCATTTATACGGTACAAGGTTGTGTCAGTTGTCACACAAATGGTTGGATCAGGTTTCAGTCACCCTAAAAACAAGAAGGGAAAGCACAGAAAGTAGATTCTAACTGATTGTTGTTAAAGATTAATATAAATGGGTAGCACAGGCATAAGGGGACACAGTCAAAAAGTCCAAGGTGCAGAATGAACAAGAGAGACACAAGGCTTAATATTGACTCAGAGAAGAAACTTTGTTCCTGTGGCAGGACAGAGAGCTATTATCTTGATTTGACTGTATGCTTCATGTTCTTTTTTTTTTTCATTTGCTTACTCATCTGTAGTCAGACAATTGATACAGGTGCAGCAGAGAAAAAAGTGTTTACACTGTTTCAGTAAAGGAAGAATGGGTTATAGGGTAGCTGGATGAGTTGCAAATACTTTGAAGGCCTAACAGAATTTTATCCAAATGTATCTACTAAAAGCCAGGAACTAGTGATCTTTAGGCTAGCCCATTCAATTTCCGTTCCAAAACAAACACAAGAAACTTGCTGAAACAAACACAAATTTTTTCTAATAAAATAGAACATAGCAAGGAGATAAGTAACAATCAAGGTGGACTTCTCCAAATACGCTGCTTTTTAAATAAAATTACTGCTCTACTTTGACTAGCTAGCAAACTTTTTTGGAAGGAGGGACTTGGCAGATATTATCTATCTTGATGGTACTACATAAAAGGCACTCTCATGGGGAAGCTAGGGAAATGATGATTGGATGAAGAAGTTGCACAACTGATCGGAAACATATCTGCAGGAACAGTTATTCGTGTTTCACTGTCAGACTGGTGGCTAAATAAAGTAGGTTTCTATGGGGATCTCTTCTGCTCCTATGAGTGTTTGACTATTAGTGAGCTGGATGAATGGATGAATGGCTGCATGCATTTTTGAGATAAATTTAAAACTCAAGATCATCTTGACAAATCAAAACAATGGACTGGTAAACACTTGCTATAATTCAGTAGGATAAATGTAAAAATCTATCTTTACATAGAAATATTTGGCTGTACCAATATAGCTTGAGGGAGGATGCACGAATACTTCAGAGTAGCATATATTTTTATAGTAAATCACATGCTAAAAAATAGATAAATCTCGCATATTGTTAAAAAAACCCCAAAAGTAATACATTAATCAATATATCAAAGTATTTTCTGTGAAATGCATGTACATCCATGCTCTCTGGTGCTGTATTATAGAGGTTTTGAAAAATTATTTGCAGTAAATTCTTGAAAGAAAATATTTAATCCAGAGGAAAAAAAAATGTAAAAGGAAGCAGTAAAAAATAAATAAAGAAAAAAGAAATATTTTTTAATGTATATTACAATAAAAGTATGCACCAAGAAAAAGTCTCCAATAAAAAAAAGAGTGAGGTGCAGGAAAGGTCACCTCGGGTTGTTGATTTTCCATGGCTGGAAGATGTTAAAGAAAGGTTGGACAAGTGTTTGACATAGCTGATTTTGTCTTTGGCTGGGGAAGAAGACTTACATGAAGATGAGGAATAATTAGAGAACTGAACTGCTTTGTTTTTTCACCCACTATGTCAATGAAAAGTTGGCTTGCTAAAATTGTTTGTAACTTTTATAGCTTCTCATCAATAGAATCTACTTTGTGCAATAATATTGCAGGTCTTTTTTTTCCTCTCTTGAGAGCTTATTTTGAAATACTCTGCAAACATTTATTTTGAAGATTGAAAGGGGAAGCAGTTCTCTAAGTATAGACTACCACCTACTATCTGGAATGATTTATATATACGATAGATTGTGATGTCTAATTACAAATTTGTGATAGTTGATACTAGATCTCAGAGCTACTTAAAGAATATTTTTTAGATAAACACAGAATAAATGGGAACTCAGTCGCAAGGGAGACTTTCTGAAGTCACTGGGCTCCAGCTAACCACTCTAGGAAATAGTAATGCTGAATAAGCAGGCCATTTTATAATAATTTTAACTTTCAAGATAGTTTTGGGGGTTCTGGCTGTTATAACCCCAGTTGCCTTTAACATAAATTAGGTGCAATTAGTTAAATTAACTTTATTAATAGTTTTGCAATTAGGTCAGATGGAAATGGTCAACCAAAATATACAAGTTATCATTTCTGATTTGATTCCAAATCTCATGTGCTGTAAGCCAGCTAATGTGGAACAAAAAAAAAATACCTAGCAATGAAAAGGATATAATAATTTTATATGGGGAAAATAATGAATGTATGTGAAAAAGACTGGATTTTAGAAACAAAGGTTTTTTAACATAACGGGGAATCAGGGTTGCATTGTTATTGGTCATACATTCAGGCTTGATTCTACTGTCTTCCATTTATGAGTCTTGGCTGTTCTAATAAATGCCTTTGTAATAAAAATTGTTTTTTGTTGAACTGTGACTCAGATTCCAATAAGTTTTCCATTTTGTAATATTACAATGAAGCCCTTCACAGCCTATTAATTTGTTATTAATATTTATTTTTGTAAATAATTTTACTGGAGAATATAACGGCATAAGTGTCATAATTTTATTGCTAATTATATTGTACTACGTCTCTAGTGAATATCTTTGATCTTACCTTTCCCTAAAAACAAGATTCAGTTTAATCCTAAAAAACATTCCTTCGTGTATTAATGATTAACCTTTAACTTTCTAGGGTGCAATAAGGACTAGAAAAGTGATATTTAGCAGAAATTTTATAGGACATCTTGTAACATCAGGAAAACAATAAAAAACACTGCTTACAAAGCAATCAATGTACCATTCTTCTACTTAAAAACACACATGGGGATTGTTAAAAAATAATGTATTTCTAGGCATTCATCATACTGGATTCCCAGTAGAGACAATTACCCTTTTGTTTCATCGGAAATGAAATTATTCTTAGTGGAGATGAGTCTTATGCCTTAGTTGTGTTCCCATGTCTGATACAATTTTGGAATATTTCAGTTTGCAGCAGCAGAAGAGTACGAGCGGCTTTAGCATGACACTACAGTCACAGATGGGGAAGCAAAGCCTTCCTGACCTGCTTCACCAAGAGCAGTGAAAATCACTAACATGGTTTTATAACATATCATACCTTACTTTTCTGTTCTGTTCTATGTCTTCATCTTGTTTTTCATACTAATATTTTTTTATCAGTCCTTACATTAAAAAATAGTTGGGGATTTTATTTGACAGTATCCCACAATCAGGATACCTTGGAAACCAAAGAGGAGAGACAAAGTCTTCTGACCTACTGTCCATTCCCTTAGCACACAGAGCTCTGTAAGGTCTTTTAACTGTTGTAACAGACCTTTAGTGGCATGTGTACTCAGAGTCACAGAATGGAAGAGGGGTAGGGCAACAGAAACAGCTGTCTGTTTCCCACATAAGAAGTGAGATGACACACTCTAGCTGAATGGTTTCTCATCTTAGCTAGGAAGTACTGTTCAGAGAGCTGTTCAGCTTTGCAGGGAAATATTCATTGAATCAGAGAAAATTCATTAAAAAAAAAAAATTAATTGAAGCAGATGTTGGAGTCCAGTTCTTCTCCTTCCCAGGTGAATGCCCTCAGGATCTCATTTTTACTTATGTTCCCTCATCTCATGAATATTTAATTCTACTATGTAAAGTGGAGCAGCTTAAAGGGGTGATAATGAGAAACCTAATTCCTGAACATATTATAATCACAAATTTCACCCACAATGGTAGACACAATCCAAACAAGTTTCTCAGAAATGGGTGTTCTGAAGGTGCAGAAGTTGAAAAGGTAAATTTTAATAGCTAAATCTACAGACCAGTGAGGGAAAGGAGTAGGAAGCAGCACTGGGTAGGGCACAGGAATGTAAGGAACAGAGATATCCACTCTGGGAAGATAGTGGATGAAGCACAGAGCAATTCAGTTCTCTCATGTGCATGTGGTGCTTGACTACAGAAGGCTTGAGAATTGTTTGATGATCTCTCTAGGAGATAGTGATTGACATGTAACAGAGAAAGGAGGAGACATTTAGTCTCCTGCATCCCAGGAAATATTGAAGCTACTGGGTGTACTTTCTCCCATTTGATCTATTGGGATGTAGTGGAACTACACTCATGGAGGGAGAAGATGAATATCCAGTGTCTGAATTCTGACTAGGCTTAGACATGAGCCAGATGTCTAGCAGAAGGTGAGACATACCATTCGTGGTCATATCCAGAGGCTAAACTTAAGGTTTCTTATTTGTAAAAATTAAGTGTCCTCCATATTTTAGTGCCTTGAGAATTGGGCAATAACTGAAAAGTTATGTAGAGGCTTTTGACCTGGATGTTAACTTCCAACTTTTTCCATTTACATTTTTTGTGGATATAATCCTGGTGCTATGCTGTGTGTTTTCCTTTGCTCCAGCTCATGACAACCAACAGCTCTGTCTGTATACCTATAATATATTTTCAAGAGACGCTCCAAATATTTACTGCTTTGAAACACCCTGCTCATGAGGGTTTTTGATAAATAACATTTAATTAAACCATTTGTAAGCCAAAAGTACAATGAAAACAAGAAACATATCCAGATTTTTATATAATTATTTATAGAGTAAAAAACTCAGAAACTTGAAAATCTTTCAAATAACATTATTGTTATATGAAAAAGGTGTAACAATATAACTAAGTACTTGTTTTGACACAATTGCATTCTGACATGTGCTTTTGACTTATAACAGTTTAGATTTAGCAGCAATGTGAAATAATTTTCCCAAATCTCTCTTTCTTTCTAGGCCTGCCTCTCATCACCTACTTTGGGAAAACGGCCAGTAAGGACTGAAACATGTCTGATCCTTCTTTTGCATATAAGAAAATGCAGTAGGGGTTTTGGAGCATCAGAGCCTACAACTTTAAGTTGCTTGGTGAAAGTCAGGTTGTGTCATGTTCAAATGTGGCTTAAGGGAGTTTGGTTGTATTCTGTACAGCTGAAACTGATGTTTCTAAAATTTCTCACACCTCCGCAAGAAAATAAACTGTTTAGTATCCAAACTATTCACATAAACTGTGTTATGGCCAAGCTTAATTCCCATCTCTGTCTTATTTAGAAGTAGAACTTGAAGCTGGGTCTCCACAGACCAAAGGAGCCTTGCCACCAGCTAATGAAACTTTTTATTTTGTGTGTGTGAAACAGTCATTAAAGTGGAGCAGATCCAATTATCAGTTTTAATTTGTAGAAAATGCAGATAGAACAAATGACTAAATATAGGAGCAGCTAGCATCTTTACAGTTTTATAGCTATATGCTGAGCTGCTATAGACCCTATAGGGATGCTATAGACCTGACCCATTCTAGTTGGACTAGTTGTCATCAGCTATCTCCTCCCAGAACTGAGTAACTTCATAAAAAATTTGGCTTCAGTCAATCAACATCTTTCAACACAAGCTATTTCACAGGTAAATTCCTGTATAGATGGTAGATTCCTGTAATTATGACAGAGTAAGCCTGCTAAGGTATGATACTTCTTTGGTTGACTAAGTGAAATAAGCCAGTGTATTTGGTAGAGTTTCAAAACCTGCCCCTCATTATCTGTAGAATAATAAGCTACAGGATGTTTGTGCAAGTTTGGGCAAAGTTACATAGGAGTCCAAGGCAAGAAAAGAAGTGAGAAGAAAGCAAGGAAAGCAAGGAAGCAAGGAAAGGAAGGAAGGAAGGAAGGAAAGGACGGAAGGAAGGGATGGAGGGAGGGAGGGAGGAAAAGAGAGACAGAGGGAGGGGGGGACGGAGGGACGGAGGGAAAGAGAAATATGATGCAAAAGTTTGTATCACTGGCATCAGTTCTAGAAGAAGTGTGGTAGGTGAAGCTGAAATTTCGTTTTCTAAGAGCAGTGACTAGGGAAGAATCTGCATTCATTGTGAATGTTTTTTTCTTTTTTAAGGGATAAAGGGAACAGACCCAAAGACTAATGATATTTTTATGGATTCTCCCTAGAGCAAATAGGAGGTTCTTAGAAAAAGAAATAGAAAGAGGTTATTTCAGATGACAATGCAGAAACTCTAAGATGTTCTGAATTGCCCACTGGAGTAGCTCATCTCTTTCCATTAACTAGAGAATTAATTTAGTGAGGCTTTTCTGAAACTAACTTCTGCGTACAGTCGCTCAGCACTGCTGTATAGTGCAGTAATACTTACATTTGTACACAGCCTCCCTGACTTCTGGAATGCATCACACATTCAAAATGATCCAAGTTTTTATAGGAAGAGGATGAGATTTACTTTATATTCACTTTCTAGGCCAAAAAGTTCAGGAAAAAAAAATGCATTCTACAGAAATATTCAGACTCTCCTTCAAACAATACTGCCCTTCCAAGAAACGGAGATGCTTACAGATTGCCAAAATTGCAAGGGTAGTCTCAGCCTGCTGTAGGATCCCAGGCAGGAAACATATAGTTTTGCAGCCTTTCTGTTAGAACACTGTAGGGCCAGCTGACCAGAAGCTAGTGGGCTGACCGGGGAAGCTGGCATACAAATGTCTTCCTCTGAACATACTCTTCCTTCTGGTGATGGCTTACGGCTGCTGAAGTGAAAGGATGTGTTCCTTGGTTTAATATTTTAACATATTTAGTCAGCAAAAGCAAACTTAGATTTACCACAGAAGTGCTAATGGAAATTATAGCATCCCCCGTAACATAACATAACAAACATAGCATAACATAACATCTATTCTTTGTCACATTATAGGGGTGAGTGGGGTTATCGCTGATGCGCTGCTATTATCTCCTCCTCTTAACTTAGGAAGAATACTCATTCAGAAGCCTGGCATGTCTAGGTAGCAGTATCTGAGATGACAAAGTTGAATTCCTACTGAATACAACCCAGTAGAAAAATCTCATCCAGTTGCTTAAGGCTGAAGCCCAGCAGCACATCCCTTCTATAAATGGAATATCTAGGTAGTCTCAGCCACAAGCAGGAGGCTATGATTTGTGACTGTTTGACCTGTTACATCAATTGGACCATTAACACAGCCTCTTTTCATCTGCACTAGCCTCCAATGCTTCTCAGGACTCAAAATAGCGGCAAGGCCTCAGGCACTCTGAAGTCTTTCAAAATATTATGGAAGCCCTGAGCATAAGTGTTTCAAAGAAATACTGGGGATAATGGCTTTTCTAGTCGTGAACACAAGCCTGTTTTGTTTATGATGGTCTCATATTTGTGACATTGGTCATTGGTCCACATTCTCATCCGGTGTAAATCAGCTGTACACTTTTGAAGTCAATGGAACCGTACCATGTTTCAGCAACAAAGAATCAGGCTCTTCACTTTGTAAATACATTTACAAAACTCATTTGTTAAAAACAACGCAACTTAAGATTCTGAGAATTTCCTGCTAGATTTGGCAGAAATATAACAACTTAGCTTGTCTGGTATTACTCTGATTCACAGTCCAGTTAAAGGAATGTGCCAAAGGAATCCCCAAACATAAACGCCATTTAACTTTTCTCTCACAGTTAAAGGTGTGTTCCCCCCTCCTGCTTTTTCTCAAATGGATGGGACATTCACCCCTGTCCTATCAAGCTTATTCCCCATGTTGTAAAATGTGCACCTTTACTATTCTATTTCTAAGCTACCCGGTGTATTGACAAACCATTTCAGGATTGTAGCATTTCAGGAAGTAGCAGAATTGTGAGGCACATCAACTAAAGGCTATAGGTTTCCAAACCCCAAATTATCATTTGAAATCCTCAGCAACAGCCCAACCATGAGAGTAGCTAAACAGGTGCTCTTTCTCCCATTTTGACAGGACAACTCCTTAGGCATATTTAACAGAATTTTGATTTGAACATATTGGTGTTGTCTTTACCAAGGCAACTAAGCAGATGCCACCTGGAATGGGTTTCCAAAAACCAGTTAGAAGAAATATAGTGACAGGCTGATATATTAAGTGTGTGCAATTAATGTGCTGTGCTAACGTTGGGTCCTTCTCAAAATGAATGTACTGATTCTTCCCCCGCCCTCCAAAAATACAACCATAGGAAATACTTTGTTTCTTATATGATTAAAATACACGCAGTGGAAGAGAGAAGTCAAAGTTTAAATGTCTTTTCCACTTGAAGGAGGTCACTTCTCTCAGTTTCCAGAAGAGTCATCTTCCTCCACTCAACTGAGCAGAAATTCATTGTTAGAGCTAGTCACAGGTCTGTGCTTAAAAAGACAGCATATGTTTGCCAGGGAGTTTAAGTGAGCATTTCTGGTTTTCCACAAAGAGTTTTCTTTCTAGGTGAATGATATGCACTGCAAGGAGATAATCTTATCCACATTTCTAGTCAAAGTTTTAACTCTTACATTTCTAAATAACTACAGAGTAATCAGACAAGATTATTAACAAGATACTTACTCTAATCAGATTAAAAGTCCTGCTGTTATCTTCTTTACTCTAAAAGCCCATTTAAAAAATGAATTACCATCATTATCATTTTCAGCTAAATAGTTTTGACCCAAAATTCCCCTCACTTTTGTCTTCATTTTCAATTGAAGTCACTGGAAATTCATTCTAACTCTTCTGATCAGTCTATCTACTGTGAATTTCACATGTAGGCTGATATATTCTCCATATTACTGTTGACAACTCTTTGGTTGGTACCTAACGTAAGCAGAAATGTAAGCAAATCTTTTGTCTTCCCGCCCAGCTAATAAGGTACCAAAAGTCTCAAAATACATTTAGACAACATTTTACTGTATAATGTGAGTGTTTTATTATTTTGGATAACTTCTGTAAATAAACTATTACTTCCCATTATAACCAGTATTTCTGAACAGGACTCTGATAGTTGTATTATGTATTGTTCTGGATATGACCTGACACACTCAAGGTGTCATTTATCTATAAGATTATTTGCATACCAAGTTTATCAGGGAATAAAATGCTATATGATATTGTAAGGACTTAACTGCTCTATACAGAAGCAAAGTAGATGATTTTTTCTCTAACACATTTTAGAAAGGAATATACTTTAATGGTGTTTTAGAAGATTAGCCACATTAAATTGGAGCTAAGCTTATTACTAAGTCAGTCTTTCAAATCCTGGCTTCTATGCATCTGATAACAACATAGACATAGCTCTTCAATATAAACAGCACTTCTGTTTAGACATACCGATGCACTGAAAGACATGTAGGTCTTTCAACTTCTCTTCATAATGTCTTACTCTATTAAAAATATATGGATCGGCCTTATCTATACCTAATTTCTTTAATCTTTGCATTAAAACAACAGAGTCATCTCATTTACCTCCCTTTATTTCAATAGTTAGCCATAAAGCACTGGATTGCATACAGATTCTGTATGCAGCTTTTTGTAATGTATTCCTCAAGAAGTCTTCCATTAACTACAGTATGATTGCAGTACCAGCTGCCATTGCAACATAAATAGGGAACTGACTCTTCTCCATTCTGTAATCAGGAGTATGTTCTTGATCAGTTTATGTAAGGAAGGAAGAATCAGGCACCAAGTTTTGCTCAGGTCTCTGTAGCAGGGTTGTTAAAAGCTCAGAATTCCACCACGTGATACGATCCTCAGCTGAAGTGAAAGGCCTTGATTTCTCCTGTGTATCATAGTCCTGCAGATCAAACTGCCTGGGAGTAGACCTATAGCAGGAGCTCTAAGGGTAAAAGGTCCATACAGGAGAGGTCTGTGACAATGCATCAATGCTCCTCAGAAGTTTGGGAAGATAAAAGGAAGTCTTTCCCATTGCAAAGAAGAAAGGTTTTGACCCTGTCGTGGAAAAGGACAATATGCACGGGCCTCATACTTTTGTGACACCAAACAAACTGGAACATCCACTAGCCTGAGTAGGACCATCATTTGATAACAGCAAGATGCTTCCAAAGGTATCTAACTTAGCATAGTCCCAGCAGCCTTTCTTATGATCAGGGGATGACAAAATCATGCTACAGGAACAGGTGAAAGAACGACAACCTTGTCTCACATTGTCAGAGGGCACTAGGGCTGGGACTTAAAAGGCCTCAGAACTCCATAGGTTCCAAATATTTGTCAATCCAGCCAAACCAGAGCAGTTCACCCTGCTTCTCACAGGTCCACTAAATGGGTAATTCCAAGATGCCCATACCTGTGTGGGTCTTGGCCTGAAGTCAGAATGGTAGTGATGCTGACAGAAGCTTCCTGACTAAAGAAATGGCTCTTGTAATAGGCAGGAAGAGACAAGGGAGTGTTTGGCAATGGTGCCTCGCTTTTACTGATGGACAGTAAAAGTCCATCAGGTTTTTCTGTCCTCTCCTAACAGACAATTTTTTTCAATGTCTTTCACAGACAACCCACTTTCCTCTTATTAAAATTCATAATTATAATTCATTATTATGAAGGCCAAGGAGAAGCAACACTTATTTTTATTAACTGCTCTTTGGCCACAGTTTACGCTTGTAGTTGGAACTTTATTCCTTATCTGCCTTGAAAGGCCAAGCAGGAACATTGCCACTATGTGTATGCCATGAGCAGTCTCCCCAAACCATAGCCTAGAGAGGGCCTCTGGATACATAAATCTTGAAGGCTTTGAGAGAGTCCAGATGGCCTTAGTAGGAAAGGGGTGGCTTTTCTTGATGTATTCGCATTGTACTTTGACTAATGTGTCCTGGCCAGTAAGAAGGTCTGGCCTAGATGTAAATATTCTCTCTGTTGTTTTCTGTTAGTTTTCCAAGTGGGCAGTCAGTCCTTGAAGTTCTGTTAAGTATGGACTGGTTTTCAAGGCCAACACACTTTGTACTTTCCAAAAGAAAAATATGTTCATATTTGACAATAAGAAAATATTTCTGCACTTTAAAATATCATGTCTGTTCTCATTACCTTAGAGAGCTTTTAGCTCCCTACTTTCCACCTCTCCTCCCCTATTTAGGTGGAGTGCAAGAGCCCCTGTCCTGTGCCTTGATCTGAGCAAGAAGGAGCTCTGCTCCAGCTAGGAAGTATTTCATATGACCCTCAAGTAATGTACTTAGGAGAATAAGGACAGTGTAGATATGTGTGTCTGGGGAGTGAGCATCAAAGGACAGCAGGCTAGCCAGCCCCCACAAGCCTTCAGTACCATGGCAACCAATTAGTAAAAAATTCAGAAGAAAGTAGGCAGGATGCTGTATTTTAGTCACTTATAAACAAGGGATGTTTTTTGATAAAAGAGAACAGGGTAGACCTCTGTGGGTTGAGCAGCCCTAAAAAAATGTGAGGAAAAAAAAACAGAGGGAAAGCCTCCATAGGCAAATGACGCAGAGAAGAAAAAGTAAAAACTATGCCAGAATGAGAAAGTGGAGCTGTTTAGGAGGGGTGTGGAGGATTACTGGGTGTGCATGGTGCACATGCACGTGGGAGGGTCTGAGATGAGTGCTGGATGTTACCATAGTCATAGAAGCCCCAGGGAGAGTATGGGGTGAGAAAGGCCATAGCAGGCTAGATGGAGCTTGCAGGTCTGCTGGATTGCAGGGAGGGAGCATGAGTACATGGTAGTGGTCAAACAGAGCATCTGAGGTGTGGGCAAGCTGCAGAAGGGACACAACCAATTCTGCACATTAGGTAAAGTGCAAAAATTTATTTTAAATTTCTTTTTCTGATAAACTTCTGGCTTCTCACCTGAAAAAGTAACTAAACATGTCACTATGCTATTTCATTAGCATAAAAACTATCTTTTTTTACCATTGGAAGCAATTTAATGTGAAGGAGGATGGATATTTGCTTCAGAGCTATCTAGTTACCTGTATCTAGGAGCTTTTTACAATGTCTAGAGTTTTTAGCAAGGATGATATAAAAATTTTATATTAAGCCTTTTTAACTATGTTTTAAATTTGAAGATGTGATTTTTGCACATATTTATTTAAATTTATTACATTGAATCCTAAAATAAGTTGTTCATTTTTGTGACACTTGTGGCACTTGTTTTTTTAGCCATGATTCTTTCTAAATCTTTTTAAAAAGCTATGTTTGGGATAAAATTCTTTGGCTTAGGGCTGGAGGTCTTTGCTGTATGTCTATTTCATTGCTGGACAAGCATTCTGCACCAGTCTTTGCTTCTTTCCTGTTTGATCAAAACCAAAATTATTTTGTTTTTTAAAAAAAACCATACATGCAGGTGTCATTTGGGTCCTATTCTTACAAGCTCTTTAAACAAATCTCTAAAGCACTGTTTTTATCTCAGTACCAAAGTACGCTATTGTTGTGGGTTAACCTCAGCCAGCCAAACCCAGGACCACTATGTTTGTTGTACAGCAGAGATGGTAACTAGAGTCCCTTTCATAGAAACATTGGCACTGAAGAGCATTCCTGGAATGTTTTTTCCAGAAAGAATATACATTCAGAAATCAACTTCCTAAACTTACTGTATTTTCTTGACCATGTATCTGCAAAATCAGTAGTAATAGGTTGTTTCTGATTATGACAATTCCAGTAATACCAATCGGGGTTTTCTTCAGCCATCTATAAAGGAAGTAAAATATATGGGCTTTTATATTAATTCTATTTATAGTAATAAAAATTCGGGATAGTAAAGCATGCAGGTGATAAAGAGAAATTGACATTAAACATAATGCAAATACCACTGATGGCACTTTTATTATATTGCTTTGACAGACTAACTTACATCGATAGACTAACACTACACTTAGGATTTGTGTTCATTACAACAGAGATGCAATTCATGAAAGAAATTATCTTTTCGTAGAAATCAAATTATATTAACACTTCACCAGAAGAGTGTCTTTTTTTTTTTTTGTCCTCAGACATCTGGATTAGCATCTTTAAAACGAGCTTGTTCAGCTTAAATGGAAGCATGTTTTTACTAGTTTCAGATTCTTTGATAAACTGCACCGGGGAAGTGAACATTGTCAGCCTGAACAAGAACATGCTTTTAAGCTCTCCCTGTCAGTAAGCATGGAATGTTGTGAGGTCAGGTAACACACTTAAATCAGCTTTTATCTCAAACCAGGCTTCATAAGAAAAAAGAAAAGAAGTATTTATTTACAAAATATAAATATATGACACTGTTTGCAAACATTCAGAAAAAAAAATCCCAGCATATATCTACCTAACATTTTAGCTTTCAAGGTCCATTTGACCCTGAAGAAGTCAGCTAGGAAACTGACAGATGCTTCACAGCCTTCCTGTCTGAAGCCTGTTTTGTAAGCAACCCAACTCTGTCCAACTACATTCATGGAAGTAGATCCTGGATTTACTGTTCCTGCTTCACAAATATCATAATTCTCCTGCTGAGGTTTAACAGAATGAAAGTTGCCTCTGCAAGACTCAGGATTTTGGGCAGAGTTCCAACTCTCCTGCCACCAAAAAAGTGTCTGCTTTATCTAACCTGGAAAAGTTAATGTCTCTTGGGTATGATCCAGAGCTAACCCTATTTTTCCATACAGCAAAGGAAGGATTATTTTCAAGGTGATCTGAGCAAGTAGCTAAGTCATTCACTGCAGGGGAAAAGTATTTCCTACTTCCTAAGTCAATGAATGATATCTCCTCCCATTGACCCTGATATTTTCCAGAAACATATAACTGGATAATTACAGATTACACTGACATATACATTGCACTATTACTACAGCTTTTTCTGACTTTTGATTGAAAGGCAATTTCAATGGACACAACATTAATAGATCACTTTG
>JAVSBS010012013.1:47271-75212 GCA_033124195.1 Coracias cyanogaster | reverse complement strand
GATATGAATACTATATTTTATCTATGAGTTTCCTTTTTACCGCATAGGAACAAATAGATAAAATACTGAAATATTTATCTTAATTGGGCATTCTTTGTTTCTTTGACCAGAATTCTGTAACACTGGAACAAATTGCAGACAGTGACAAGTTGTGTTAATACAGTGAGTTTCTACCGAGAAATAATTTGTGCCTCATTCTTCATTTCTAGCTATCAATATGGAACTTTTAAAAGTTATGTCCCAGTTGTCCTTGGTGGCTATGGAGACACTTTCTGTAACTTTCTCAGTGAATTTTTGAAAGAGGTGCCAATAATGTATAATACAGCCCTGGATTTTTGTAGCAAATAAAACAGCAGACAACATTAGCCTATCTTAGAGTATGCTACTTTGAAAAAGAAATGACCATAACACATGAGCAGGTAATATTTGTAAACATTTTGGTTATGCAAAAAAAGGTGACATAATTAGTTTCACTGAAAAGTATCAGTTTGGGTTAGAATACTTTGTACATTCATAAATAATTGATCTCCACATCCATCACAGTGTGCCTGAGTCCTTGACTGCAACCCTGGGTTTAGCAGCTTATGCATAAATGTGTTTCATAGAAATGAGAAGTGGCAACATATGCAAAACTTGCATCTACTTTTCCAGCTGCTTCTCTTCCATTTTATGTCTTTTTCCTTCCTTACAAGGTCCTAGCAGATTCTGTGGAACTTCAGGCAGAAAGCAATTTACATATGCAAGTGCAAACAGAATGGCATTGGAGAGAGAGAGAGTTGCAATTCAATTATTTCTCTTAGTTAAATGCTGAGAAAATCTGTGATCTGTGGGGATTACTCAGAATGTCTCAGGAGCCTGTAAAAACCTTACCCTGATAAAAGTCACTTTGAATCTAACCTTCCTGTGTGAAAAGATTTTTTCTTTCCCATCCTCCTGCTAAATTCTGGCAAGCTCTTTATATTATCTAAAGCCACTAACATTTCTGCAGCTTCAGTAGACAATCTACAGAATCCCAAGGAATCCGCATTAGTATCTCCGGAGTTTGGCTAGGTTTTGTGTTCCTTGCAGACTGCTCTGGGGATTGTATACACTTTGTGCCAGTATGTTGATGGATGATTTGTGACGCTATATAAATATTTTCTTACTTTTTTGCGGTATATAAACATTGCAGGTGGAGAATAGGTATTCCATGTCTTAGCTAGGGTAATTGTGACAGACCTTATCAGAAAAGCCAAGTTAAAATTACTGCTTATATTTTAAAATTCATATCCATTTAGGATACTAAAAAAATGCTGAGAATGCCACATCTATTTATTCTTTGTTTATACACTTTGTGGCTGTGCCACTTTCCCTAAATATTCCATTTTGAAAGCATATGGATGTATTCAGAGAAATTAGTATCACGCTACAGGACACAGCTTTGTTCTAGCTCACTTGCAGTAGGGTGCCTGTTGTAATAATTTTGATGTTAAAAAAGGCACTATGTTCTATTTCTGTAGTGCTACAAGAACGGGATTTTATAGAGAGCTATTCCCAAGGGCAGGCCTGTGGGAAAAGTTGTAATAACCTGGCTCCCACCATTGTATTGTCCAGCAGACCAAAAAAAGCAAACAAATATGTCTCTTCCTTTCTTTTTAAAGAAATATGTATAATTATAACCCTGTTCTTTAATCTCTATGTATTATTAGTAATGTACATGAATAAAAAAAACCCACCTAAATCTTATCACAAGCAATTGCAGCATGGTTAAAACTACTCTCCAAAGAGAAATGATACAACACTGTCCCAATTCATTGTGGAGGTCAACAATCTCAGTCCCTTTAAAAACCTTTAGATCGACCTTCTAGTACTTCTTTTAGTATCTGCTTTCTTTAATAAAGCTATTTCATTTCAAAATGCCCACTTAATAACACACTACACAAAGCAAATCACATTTTGTATTTCAGTAGCATTTCTCATGTCAGGATTTTAAATCAGCTTACAAGTACTTGTTAAAGTAGACAGAGAGATTGCATATTAAATAAATGTGGATGGAGGAGAAAGGAACTGTGAAAGATACCCTCCACCTCATGCCTTTCTCTAACTTATGGTTGTGGTTATCAGGGCTGGTGAGAAGAAATTTGTTTTTGTAAAGGTTTAGATTATTTCAGGATACATACACAAAGTCTTTCAAAATGCAGATTGTCTCATTTACTAGAAAATCACATGGAAGAAGAAAGAAAAAGAAAAAAATACTGCTTTTTTTTCACAGACCACATTCTTTATCTTTTTCTTTATTCAGTTTTCAAATAAACGCATAAACCCACCACTACTAGAGCCCATGCAGCTATGGAACCTAGAAGGTCTTAAAGCTGCTTCTTGAGAAGGACTGCCTGCACTAGAAGAAAGGTCAGCTTATTAAAAAGGCACTGTCTATGCTGGGGAAAATAATGACAGAAAACATGGCTCAAAGACAGGCAAAGCTAATCCCCTAGGCACAAATGCCAATTCACTCCTGTGAAGCAGGCACAAACCTCAGCAGAGGTGGGGCATATGTCAGATGGACATGATTTACATAGCCAAGAGCTCTGGAGACTGAGCAGCAGTCTATGTGTCTTTTACCACATAAGCTAAGGGCTTGTGCATATAGGAAAGATTCTGCCTAGTCTCAAATGCTGACAATCTAATCATTTACAAGAAGGACTAAGCTGAGATCAAAGGATATTTAGAGGATTTCAGGGGCCTGGGTGCAGCACCACTCCTGCTTTATGCAAGAATTGAGATAAGAAATCCAGTCCAGGTATATGATTTAGGGACCAAACCTGTAAACAATGCTAGCGCTCTCCTGAAAGCCAGCTGTCTTGGAAGACTTCAGCTTACTCACAGAAGCCTTCTGAAGGTACTGAGCCAGGCCATGATATGAATGATGGTGGCTTTTCTTCATCTCATTTTTGCCCAAATCCTCTTAGCTAAGTAAGACTAAACCGAGCTGAAAAAACCCCGCCTTTTTCATTATCCCAGTCTGTCTAATAATTACTCATTAAAAACAGGTTTGCTATTTAAAGCGAAAATTGTTTTTTGTATTCTCTTTGGGCAATCCCAGAAGACTAGTCTTTATGAGAAGTTCCCTCAAGCAAAACAGAATGGTAGACAACAGAAGTCTTTCTTCAGAGTTTGTTTTTTATGTGTAATGTTAAAATTGGAAACATAAACAGGAATCGTGACTGAGGATGCAGGCTGTTTTACACAGTGCCAGTGTTTTGGAAAGGTGAGAGATAGATTCAAAAATCCTCTTTGGAATTTGGACAGCATACCAAACTGCCTCAGCAGGTTTGGTGTCCTCAGCTGACTCTCCTCACCTTTACTCCTTGCCTCAACATATGCAATGGTTACCATCAACATCCTTCCACCTTGTTTGGCTCTGTAGCATTCTCTGTGTCATTTTATGTACAGAAAAAATTACAGCAAAATGATACATCTTTCATCGTTCGCATGGGTACCACATGAGATTCAGAGGACATTCAGAAGAGGGCTTTGGGCCAAGTGTTATTCTGCATGCACACAGTTTGTGTACTTCAAAGTGTATCATCATCTGCAGTGAGAACGTGACCCATGCTGCGCAACTTGGCCTGGACTTCAGGGAATGCTCCCAGGGGACAATGTCACTTGGCAGCATAGACATAGTTACAGTCTGGTAGAGTAATGCATGCTCTCAGTGAAAACTACTTCTTAAAAAAAGTTGGGTGCTTTTTTGTGGGCAGCTTCAGAGTTTCATTTGAAACGGGGTGGGACTAAATGCACACTATAGCACATCTCAAAATGGCAAAGACACAGGTTTCAAAAGCCAGTTCCTGCAATGGAGAACAACCCCTATGCCTCAAAGACAAACATAGATTTTTGAAGTCTGAACCTAGGATGGCTTATTTTTGTGACCACCTAACATCTAGTAAGCACAAACACTGTATTAAGTGTGTCTGGATTAATTGAGGCCAAGCAGAAAATTATCCAAAAAACCCCATGTTTTTCTACAAATTTTATTAATCTCTGGCTCTCACATAGAGGAGAGAGATACATGCAAACAGAAAGAAGAGGAAAAGTTAATTCTCATTGAACTAAATAATGGCATGAGAGAGACAATTTTGTTCAGTGAAGCATTTCCTGTAGGCTAAGGTGAATAATTGCATTTAATACTTCCTTCCCCAGACATTAATGAAATGGATTTGGGCCACTCTGTTCTCTCTCTCTTTCTTTCTCATTTTCAGTGCCACTGATGTGAAATTTAATCTTATAAAACTTCTGTTTCTTAGATTTAACTCAAATTATATGTGAATACTTGATGGGAATTCTGACTTTTCCTAACATTATGAGGGAAATATTTCCATCTGGCATCCTTAAAATAATAGCCAATATGCTTTAACAAGAAGTACATTTCATATTTCAAATGCAGAATTACTCAAGCAAATCCAAGCAGAATTACTCAAATGCTGTTAACTTCATAGGCTGAGTTCATATCAAATGGTACTTCTGTATGTTTCAATGTTAAGTTTCATTTAGTGAAAGAAAGTGTCATTTCTGACTAGTATGATGTGGGGATTTTTTAAATTGGGTAAGATCCTGTGAAAATTAAGAACTTCAACGCAATCCCTTTACTCCTGATGAGAATGATCAGATTTAGCTTGTTAGCAAGTAATGCTTGAATAAAAAAAGTAATTTGTATTTGAGAAATAGTTATTTTTAGTCTGCCTGCACTCTAAGTTTGTACAGCTTCATTCACTCAAGAAAAGTTCTTAAAGGTTTTTCTGAGGGGGATGGGAGAAGGAAGATGGGAACGGAGTAGTAGTAATTCCTTAGTCATTTGTGGGCTTCCTTTCCTACTGAGATATTTATACACTCTATCTGTAGTTGTGAGTTTAACACATTATGCATTCATAGAACAATTTTGTTCATTTAAAAAGGCAAAATCGCAGTTTTATAAATAATTCTTTTATTGTGTTTACGTACCTGAACTTTGATCAAGGGAAAAAAGAGTTAACAAGCTAAGTATATCTGAAATGGCCACTGTTGGCTGTTCCTCACAGTATTCCAGAAATGTTCCATATGGAAGGAAGCAGATCTGATACATTTTTTCAAGACAGAACCAAAAAATAAGAGGATTAAAATAGACAGAGAATCTTCTGTCATAATTAGAAGCGTTTGGTCCCTCAGGTCTGAGAACTAAAGTTTGCCAAGAGAAAAAGAGTAAGTTTCCTAGTCAAGTATAGTAGGGAGAAAATAGAGATGTCGGTAATACTATCAGTCCCAGATATGAGAAAAGGTTGTCAATTAGAATAATAAAAAAACGTGAAATCAGTATTTGACACTAAGATTTTTGAAGAATATATATAGTTGTGGGTTTTTTATTTGCTTTCATCATCATTTAAAAAAATTTATTTTGAAGTATTTCTCTACTGGGAGGATAGATATTTAACATTTATATACAGAGTTTATAATAACAGAGTAATTCCATATATGAATGATCTACAAATAATTGTCATCCTTTGCATTAATACCATATCTTAATTCAATTTCAATTCCATTCAAAAAAAAAAAAATTGGTTTTGATTTTGAACAGAAGGCTGTGTGACATGGTCTCAATTAGTGTACCTAGGCATTCCTCTTCTACCTAGCCTGTCATGGCTCTTTTCTCTGGGTTTTTTTTCCCTACTTGACTTGTTGATGTCATGCACCTCTCACAGTTTATTGGAAGTCTTGCAGAAAACCACACTGAGACCTTATACTTGCATGCCTCTAGACTGAAGTTTCATGTCTGCAGGCAGCTGAGGGGACCTAGCAGCCTGCTAGAGCAGATGGAGGTTATCTACTGTCTCATCCAGCCCTCCTTCCCAACTCCTCGCATATAGCCCTGTCTGGGAAGGTCCCTTGTGGTGCTACCTGTGGGGCATACTGGGTCATCCTAGCACCCTTCTATTTACTGACCTGGCTACTCTTACAATGGGGAGAGGAAAAGCTTTCTGAGGGCTAGAAAGACTTAAGTGGAAGGACATATGGAGGTGTTGAACACTGAACAGCTTGGTGGGGATGAGCAAAGGAGAGGAAGGTAAGGGGAGTAGTGAATTGGAGGACTGTGTGGTTTGAGGGCACTAGGAATAGCGGGGAGAGTGGGGCACACCACCATCGAGGATAAGGCAGAGGATGGTCACTAAAAGTCTGCCAGAAACATTCTGAGACTCTTTCAGTACTTTTTGTGGAGACTCTTTCAGTATTGCTTGTGGAAGGAGCAGTGATGAAAGCCTGGGGTGCATCATGACACTTCCTGGTGTCCTCACTACCTGAGAGCTGTACCAGGTCTCTTGCACCCTGAAAACCATGAACTAATTGCTATGGAAAGGTTTGATTTTCTCCTAGCTTTCACTGAGATCAATGACAGCCTAAAGAGCTGAATGGATATTTCTCTCTTTCTCATTGAAGTATGCTGATGACTAAGCTGCCCTGAAAAGTACTTTTGATCCTGTAAGCTTAGTGAAGGCAAGAGATAGGGCAGGATTACAGAAAGACCTTGATTTTCTCTTTATATGTGGGTGTTACCTCACTAAGTAAATTGCCAATTGTAGGTTCCCTGGTCTACAGTCTATCTCACCCACAAATGTACTGGCATTTCAGAGTTTTCTCTACTTCAATGATGGTTGTGGCTTCTAGCAATAGCTGATCTGTATGTATTTTTTATTTCAATCAAAATACACTTCTTGCCTGAGAAAATTCAAACTTGAAGTGACAGATTACTTACATCCTTACAAATACATTGAAATGTGAATAGAAGGAGTTAAGGTACAGAGATCAAAATCTCTAACCTCTGCTTTGTGTCAGAGTCTGCTGAAAAGTTTGTTACATGAAACAGCTATATTTTCTGTAAAATATTTATTCACAATATAAAGAGTGTATTGCTTGCCTAGCCAGAGGAACAAAAAAAAGAGCAAGCAAGTATTTTTCTTGCTCAGAAATACTCAGGTATGCCACCTGAGTAAAGCTTCTTGCTGAAAAAGCTTTGGCTAATTTCCTTATTCCTAGTGCCATGTTTAAACTCCATCTGCCACTTTGCCTTCTCAGAAACCCACAGCTGGTGCTGATACCATCACCCCTACATTGATGCCTAGATTAGATTTGCAGAAAGCTCATGATTAGATGCTTAAACAGTAGCTCTTTTCATCTGTGGCTTATTTTATTCTGGGCTTGTTTTGCAGTCATGATGGAATATCAAACTAAAAGGAGACTTATGAAAATCGTCATCTGAATGTTAGTGTCTAACATCTCAGTACTCTGGAATTTCCTTCCAAATTAGTTGTTGTTTTAATATCTGCAAGAGCTTAGATGGTCTTTTGTTGCGCCTGATGATGCGTGGCTGGGAAACCCACTGGCTGCATGAGTTGTTCTTTTTGGTTCAAGAATCATGTTATATTGCAGCTGTTTGCTCCCTTCAGCAAAACAAGATGTTGTAAATAAACATAGACTTAGAAATGCTACTTTTAACCTTGTGTAAGATATGAAAATTAATCAGAATATAAACTTTGATTTGAGCCCTTCCCTGGTGACTGTCCTAAAGTGATTTTTCTATACAGAGACTCTCTTTGAATATTGGAAACGCCAATAGTTTCCACAGAGGAGGCAGGACATTCACTTTTATATGGAATATATAGATTTGCTGATATATAAAAGATAATTTTCCATTGATTATGCTAGGAAAGTTCCACATTGCATAAGCTATACATTTTATCATTTTTTCTTCATTAAGGATCACTTGACCCAGGCAATTTTAGTCTTTTGTGCTACTTGGAAACCAGTAAACAATTTCACTTAGCTGCTCCTTTTCCTTCCACATCACCTATCATAGTATTTGTTTCCAATTTTCATGTGTTTTTGTAGGTTTTTTTTTCACTGTCCAGTGACAAATAAAGAATGGAAACCAAGTTCCTCAGATCAATCTCAAACATTGAAAGCAGAGTATATGAGTAGTTTTGGAGTAAGGCAGAACTTACATTTTTATTGTAAGGATACAGAGTCAAACTTTTCTGTGCTTTCTACACTGTGACAGGTCAGAATGGAAAGTTTACTCCTTGGGGAAATTTTAGTCTGGAAAAAAATACAGACTATCCAAACTAAGGTTTCTGATCCATTGCATATCTGCTCGTTGGTCATACACAACATAATGCTTTGCCTCAATACCACATTGATTCACTCTCTTAAAAGATTGAGAGTCCTTTCTTTTCTCAGTCTCCCTAGTAAATGACAGAAAATGATGTCTTCTATGCAAAAACAAAAACTCAAATACCGCAGAAATCTGACTTCAGGGTAAAAAGGTTATGCATTGGGTCTGAGCTTTCTATGAAGGGTGCAGCAAAGGTATTTATTTAGTTCATCATATTCTAACAAATTTCGTGTTAAACTGGAGGAATGTAATTTCAGAGTGTATTTCATTACCCCACATTTAATGAATGGCACAAGGCCACAAAGTATGAAGACAGTCCTAAAGAAAAGACAATGTGTGGGTATTGTCCTCTTCAGAAAGTGTGAATATTGTTCTGTATTTTTTTCCTACATGTCATTCCATTTCCAATTTCCTTTCTCCACTGTGTTTTTCTTTTGTTCTTCTTCACATCATTTAGGTGTACCTTCTTATAGTTACCCTGTGCTAGACAGGGTGCTAAATGTCACCAGGGGTTGGATTGCACATTTTCCAGGCATCCCTTCCAACCTGCATTCTTATCCTATGGTTTTGACTTGGTTCTATGGTATAAGCACGGGCAAGGAAGCATGTACCTGCCAAGTATCCCACTTTGCGGACTGAAATTTTATGGGTCAATTACTATCTCTGGATTTATGTGTGGTAACACATGCCTGAGAAAACAGATGTTCATTTTCTACCCTGCTAATCTTTCAGCTTTCCTAATGTGCTGTAGGAAAAAAATCAAAAGGAAAATAATCCACATCCCCCAAGAATTCTGCAGTATCTATGCCAACAATGGAGAGCTTGTTCTTTCATCCTCTCCTAGAACCCTTTAAATGAGACACTTAGCTCTGCTTTTTCTTGCCTTCAGTTGAGACCAGCCTGTGTCCAGCCATTGCAAGCTGGCATCTGCACAAGAATGTTTTATGGGGCCATTCATGTTCAGATGAAATATGCTCCAGTGCACCCCACTGTGCTTGTGTGTCTGGGTGAGTGTGTGCTGGAGCAGGAGGAGAAGAGCAGGCCACTCACAAAGGGCAAGCTGACACTTAACTAACACTATCTGAATTTTGAATGGCAGGAGATGTATACATACGGCTGTGGATACAGCTTTAAGGTTGAGTTTGACTTTGCATAAACTGGCAACCTAGAGACTACAGGTTAGTGATGGACACTGAACACCTTCCTCCTTCCTGTGTTGTCTTTCAATCCTGCACTTGCTTGCTCCATATCTCCTTTTTTTTTTTTGTGCTGGACCTAACAACAGCTTCCTAAATAATCTCTGCTGCAATAAGAGAAAGCCTTATAGTTTGAGGGATCATATTCCTGGAAAAAAAGTGAAAAATAAAGAAGCCAGAAAGGCATGTTCTGAATCAGACTACAACCCTAAGGGACAGTCTCATTAACAATGCTTGCTGCCAAATGCTGTTTTACTTGCCTTCAGAACTGTCTTCGTTAATGACTACCTCCACTTGGAAGTTATTTACATAAAGCATTGTTCTTGTGTCACTGCTACAGCTAGAAGCTCCTTGCTAGGTGAGATGAAAAAGAAACAGAGCAGGTTGCAAACGAATTCAGAGAATGCTTGCTTTAAAGCGGTGGTGGGAAGGAAGAAGCATTCCTCCCATAATGTCACCACCATACATAAGGGCAAATAAGTCACCCTTGGGGATGCCCTTAAACAAGACCCTCACAGGTAGGTCTTTACAGTGAAGGTGCTGATCTGTGCTGAGGTAGTCTGTGCTTCACTAGGTCTCATAATTTGATGTGTTTACTTGTTTCCCAACCTTTCCTGGCAAGCATGTTTTTATGGAGGAAAAAAAAAAAGATCCTGATTCTTGAGAGGAAATCATAGGAAAGAGGGAATTGCAGACCTGCTCGGCATCTGGGCTGGGCGGCACTTTTCCATACCCTCTGAGGAAAAAGCATTGTGTCTAGCCCTTGCAACTGGCACCAAAGAACTTCACACAGCTAAAGACATCATCTGCCTGTCTGGCAAGTCTGTTGTTGCCACATTGCTCCCACCCCTGTCTTGAATCAACTTCAGGTGTCTAGTGGCAGATAAGCAAATAAAAAGTAGTCAGTGTGAAACATTACATCCCTAGCTCAAATTTAAGTGGCTTCCCAGAGAAAAGGAGACCATTAAAATATGTAATTATACCTACATGTGATTTAAACTGCTTGAAAAGACACTTCTTTTATGCTTTGGGCCTGTGACACAGAATTGGCTAGAGAGATTTTATCTGAAAAGCAAACCTTACGTTATACAAGTCCATTGGTAACACAAGCCATGTTTTTACAGACAGTTCTAATATATTTTGAATAGACTTGTGCTCTAAAAAGTGCTAGACTCTAATGCTATCATTCAATATTGAGTCACTCCTCATGTAAGCAAGAGAGAAACGTAATTAAAGCCTATGTGTAAAAACATAGGTTTCACTGCAGTTGTCTGCTGCAGAAACACCAGTGCTTACTGATCTCATTCCAATGACTCAGAAAACTCTATACTGTTTTGATCATTTTTGCCCTAAAATATGAAACTTGATGACTTAGAATGGCTGTAATGACTGGAGCCCCAAAGGTAATAACATTTTTACTTAGATGAACAGACATTTAGAGACATAATTGATATATAACTCATATAATGTGCATTTATTGAAGGTAGTGGAATAATACATACTAATATTTTGAGGAAGTCCTGTATTAATAAAATATATTAAAAAGCTAGATGAATAGTTAGTTCTCAGATAATGTACGTTTTCCATCTGTGTATAACACATTTGTCTAATGGGCTTTGAGCTTTTCCATTGCTGGCATTTATATCACACTAGAAATGTAGTTGGGCCAGTGACCTGTTTATCAGCAAGATCATTTCTATTAAAGGAAGGTTTAAATTAAAGCAAAACCCATTTTCTTATTTATCTACATTATGCAGGTAATTTACGTATGGTGTTGAATATCCTGACTGGAAATGAGACTGTTTGTACCAAATGAACTTCATCCCTTTTCAAAATTGATTAACTTATTTGGAAGCAGGCCAT
This sequence comes from Coracias cyanogaster, assembly GCA_033124195.1. NCBI lineage: Eukaryota > Metazoa > Chordata > Aves > Coraciiformes > Coraciidae > Coracias > Coracias cyanogaster. Next base: position 63,974 of record JAVSBS010012013.1, on the reverse strand, counting down.
ATAATATCACATTTAGAGGTCTCATTCCTGTATTTAATCAGAAGTAGCTATTCTGAAGCAACTCCCGTATAGGCAAAATTTTCCGTCAGAGACAGAGCTGTAATTTCCTTCTTTAGGGAAACGTTATACTATCTGAAAAGTGCTTATGTTTTAAAGTCACATACAATTACTTATTTTTCAGACAATCTAAGGAAAACATCTTGAGAACATTTCTGTTCAATATGTGTGATAAAAACTTCAGTAGCACGTTAACCACTCAGTGTCTGGAGAAGCTGCGGTATAGCTGCTGAGGCTCACAGTGACATCCTAGCTGAAAAACAAATCTGAAGTGGCTATATCTAAATTCATAGTAACACACTCAAAAAAGAGACCTTCTCAATATACAGAATAATTTTCTTGATTGAAGCCACTATATGGCTTCAATAAAATTAAACAGGCATAACTACTAATATGTCCTTCAAAAGGTGGTAGAGTTCACAGAAAGTACTCTGATGCAGAAAGTACTCTGACCCAGAAAATATACAAGCAACAGGAGCTAAATCATATCTGTGTTATATCAGAGGAACATAAAATGTTTGATGGATTCAGTTCTAGTATTTTGGCGTGTATTGATCAAGTCCAGAGAAGTAAGTAAATACTTTTATTTTATTTCAAATAGCAGTCACTTCAAGAATGTACTGCTAGTTTATAGACAACACCTTTTGGATATATTTGGAAAAGTTTGAGAGTCAGCAGCAAGTGGAGCTTGCTGGAAACATGGCCTGTGAAGAAGGATTGAGATAAGTGGGGTTGTTTAATCTGGAAATGGCTGGAAAGACATAAGTTAATAGACTTCAAATGTATGGAAGGCTTCTTAAGAAAGAAAGGGAATATTCTGTTCCACATTCCTTAGGGAAGTAAGACAGGGCAGCAAAGGAGCTATAAGTGAGACACTAAATGACATTATTTTCGGAGTAAAGATTGACGTTCAGCTGAGTAGACCCAGAGAGACCATGAGCTTTTTGTTACCAGCAGGTAAAAACAACTTGCCTTAGGACTAACGAAGATGCAACTGACTCAGTACTGGATAGGAGGCTGGGTTATTATTCTAGACTGTTTTCCTGACATACTAAAGTAAGATACTGATCAGTTTTAAAGCTTTACAACCTGTTAGGAACTTTTGACAAAACATTTCAGATCATATTTCTAGACACAAGAGAGAGGAGAACTTACAGATAGTTGCAAGTAGGGGGAAAAAAACATGCAATCTCTCACAAGCTGAAATGGCTGTCTTTTATTACTATGAGGCTTATTCATCTTTGTTATGTTACCTACTTAACATAATGAAGTTTATCGAGACCTACCTTAACATGCTAATCCTGAGTTAGATCCACATAGATTAATTACTAGGTCTTTAAAAAATTGGCTAACAGGTTTTTTGCTGAAAACACTTTAGCATTTTTGTAAAGCTTCCATTTAAGAAAATGCTCTAGTTGAAGATAAAAACAACGAGAAGTGGCTTAAGTTTAAGAAAAAAAGATTGCAAAAGTTTGCACTGAAAAAAAGAAAATGGAAAAGTAAAATAGTCTTTGGAATAAACAAGGGAGGTGCTATGTTTGGCTGAACTCTAAATGGAAAATTTTCATAGACACTGATCAATTTTGTACACAGTTAAGTAGATATTCCCAATAGACGGATAGATGGGTAACTGGTGTTATTTTTCTACGGGAAAAACTTGAATCTTTGTCCTCAAGTTTACTGCAGGAAGTAAATTCTTAATTTCAGTACTTGCAGCAAACAAACCAACTGACTCAAAAGCTTTTTTTGAACCCAGAGAGGTAATGTTTTATAAAAAACACTTTAAAAATCCTTTCTCTTCTGTATCTGTTTTCAGCCACAGCGGCTGGTGGATTTGGTTATTTTTACCCCATTGGTGGTCTGAGGTCCTGTCTGTCATTGAGAAACACTGCCAGGAATGAACAAGTTGTGCCTCATATAACTGGAAATTAGGCAAGAAGGGAGGGATTCATCTTCCTGATTATCGTAAATCTAGTTTCTAGGAAATAACCTCAAAGCTGGGGACTGTACTTTGGTATTTCTTAAGATCATATGGTACGACCAAGTATCATATTTTATACTGCTATGCTCAATCAATATGCTTGTTCTTTGGATGAATGATTTGCCAGCTCACTCTGTTGGCATGTTCATTCTTAGTACCAAACTGCAGCGAGATGATCACCACAGGTTATGATGGGATCGGACATTGTCTCTTCCTCCAGAGCTGGCAGAATGTATGATGAGAGAGGTCCTCAACCCTCACAGAGCTGTATCACCTACTTCAGCTTCATTTAGTAAGCATCAGTAGTTTTTAAAATGTTTCAAGTTGGCCTGGTCGATTTTGTATTAACAGGAGCAACAAATGCTTACTTACCTGAGCTGTTCCTTGCAAAGCTGCCAGCTTTCCTCTGAAAGCAGTAACCTCAGGCAAGGGATCTGTGATAAATGGTGGGAAACTGTAGCATACACAGCCTCTAGAGACTTCTCTGCAGATAATTTTTTACTAGAGATGTAGCTTTGGTTGATTTCCAGAAGAGCTAATCTTCAAAACATGTGTTGAAATAGAATGAAAGTTGTAATGAGACTGGAAACAATTAATGAAGAATCAGTCATGAATTAAGCTCAGTCCAGAAATGTATTTGGAGGCTTTGAAAGCAAGTGAAGTGTCTTACTAATAGAGCAGAGTAGTATTTAAGGTCAGAAAAATGGTTATGAACAGAAAGGATACAGTCTTCAAAGAAAATAACTTGTGTTTTCTTGTTTTGCTGCTTCCTTCTTGAACAGATTTTTACACTTCCAAATAAAGTAACATCTTATCAAGTAGATGGCATGTTTTGATATTTCAGATGCTTTATTTAATTGCCAAAATGATATGATGGCTGCCTCTGTCTTCTACAGTTGAACTCTGCCCTTATTAGAGCACTGTTGTCACTTTATAGAACCACACAGAAAAGTTTAAAGTGGAAATGAAGTTAATTTTCTGCATTTTATATTTGCTTTCGTATCTCTTTAAATTCAGATTAAATGGATATTTGAAATGTACAAGGTCCATTATAAACTGGAAGATTAAATTCAGGAATCCCTGTGTGAAATTCTATGGTTCATATGCAAGCATTTCATATAATTAACTGATTATATTAATTAATAATTAGCTACTTTCTCCTCTTTTGTTATGCTTATTGTGTCCTTCCAAAGAAGTTACAGAATTCCAGGACTTTTAATAAATATTTCTTAGTTATATTATTCACAAGACTGCATGCATCTAAAAATATATGGTTTTTTTTTTTAATATAGGGGTTTAGGCACCTTCCTTCCCACCACTGCACACAAGGGGAACTCTAATGGATAGTCCTTCTGTTACTCAATAGCTAAGTTGTTAAAGAATTTGCCTAGGAAGGAGGAAAAACTAAATCAAAGGGCTTCTCAACCACCTGCTTGCTAGGCAGGTCAGAAGGCTGTGCTCCTCTCTCCCTCTGAATCAGGGCTGCTATGCAAAAACCAGCACAAGCCTTTTGAGATCAGTAGAGGGAAGTTAAAGACCCTCACAGCATGGCTTCCACAGTCTGTGGAGCAGCACTGCTGGTACAGGGTGAGGAGGCAGTGGTTGCTGTTCACCTTCTGAGGCCATATTCTTCCCTTTTGGTGTCAGACTGATCAGAGCATGTAAGCTTGGCTACTGGATGGTCATTAGAAGGTGCAGGCAGTGCTGGGCTGGGTGCACTGCACATCTTGGGTCAGGAAAGACATACTTCTCTTCAGCATTGGTCAATGCAGAGAGGTTTGGTAATGGACATGGAGTAAGGAGTGGGAAGAGTGTGGGGGAGTTGACTCATGGTTGGAGAGGTGAAGGTCACAGAAGGTGGTGGGGATGCAGAAAGAAGATATCCAGCAAAATGAGCTCAGGCTGATCAAGACCAACAGGAGGTTCACCATGAAAGGTTAGTCTTCAGTCAGTTTGTTCAGGCAGTTTTATCAACAGGAACCGATCACACTAGCTAAACAGTTTGAAGTGTTTTCTTCCTAAATAGTAACTTGGATGTTTACTGCCTACATAAAACCTGCTAATGGTAGGGCTACTAAGCACAACTGGGATGCACGAGGCTTTAACTGCAGAGTATGACTCAACAGGAGAGCACAGGGAGTCAGGATAAGGGCTGAAGGAGGGACTGGATAGCTACAGGACACAAAGGTTTAGGTGTGCGAGAGAGGAAACTTTGGGGATTTTTCAGTTATGGTCCAGGTTGAAATGCAGAAGATCTGAGTCATGCAACCTAGAGCCAGATTTTGACTTGTCAAGGTTTAGGGTGGGGCTGGCCACTAGATGAATGACAGATGCTCTCTATTAACCCTCTCCCTTCCCAAAGAGAAAGAGAACAGGAATCAGGGAGAGAGACTTATGGATTAGAAAAGAAAAATAAAAGAGCTTTAATGAAAATAATAATTTAAAAATAGAATATATATGAAAACAATATTGAACCCAACCCTCTGGATGGCAATTACACCACTGTCATCACTGATGCTGTGGAACAGGCACTGGGGATGTCCTAGCCTGGACTTTGTGGCAGCTGGGAACTGGAACCAGCAGCTGGATTCTGGAACTGGATTCAGGGACACATGGGTCAGGATCAAAGGCAAAATGGACAGAGTCGTCCTTGGATGCTGGCCATTGAAAACGAGAGCATGATTCTCATGAGCCTTCAGACCCATACATATATGATGTATATGGAATGGAATACCTCGGTCTGTTTAGGGTCACCTGTCCTGCACAGTCTTCCCTGTAGGTGCAGCCTTTTACTTTCTGCACCCCCAATGTGGTATTTAGCAGTGACCTTAGTCTTCACAGGAGCAAGTACAAACAAGAGCCTTTCTGCATAGCAATCCTTAGTAGTAACTCTAAACATCAAACCTTATCACTGCTGGAAGCAGACTCTGTCTGCGAATATGCCATTAACTTCAGAAAATGCAGCTACTTAGAAGAGACAACTGAAAAGTAAAATCACTGAACAGAATTAGTTCTGTTCTAACTCAAACCAGGACATAACTCTCAGAGAGAAAATCTTGGTGGCCTATATGGAAATATAGATAGACTCATTATAGATGGCCTCAGGGATGCACCTACCACGTGCACCTAGGTGTGTGTGGTTCTGGCATGTGCAGTCACATAACAGGAAGGGTGACAGCAATGAGCTGCTGATGTCTGGAGAGTGCACCCAGCAGGCCTTTTGATTAGCACAGAGGATTTGGCAATCCTGAGGGTCACTCTTGCCAAGGGTGAAGTGATTCTGTAATGTGCCACCATTCCTTCAGGCTGTATGATTGAAGTTAATGGTATTTACCTGCAAATTGTCTCCTCCTCCACCCACCCCCAGGACCCTTCATCCCACACCCATGCACACACTACATTACAGGTACATTAGTATGCCTGCTTAAAACATTGCTGTGTATCAATGATTCTATTTGAAATGTAGTGAGTACCCGGTTATAGCACATAACAGCATCGCTCATTTGCACAACTCTTTGTTTAATCCAAAGGTTAAAGTATTTAAAGCAAAATAAAGAAAACACTGTGCTTACTGATGCAGGCAAGTGGATTCCTCTGGACCAGTAGGAAACAAGACTTAACAAACTGCCCAGTTGTACCACCATGTTGATTGAATAATTTCTTCTCAACTTCTGGTAAAGGAGTAATTGCCCCAAAGAGTTCATTGCATTATTCTCAGGGATGTGATTCAAAGATTTAGATGCTATACCTCTGCCTTCAATGATGTTATTAATTGGTTTTGAGACACATCCCCATTTTGTCATTTCTAAAGGTGAAGGCTGTTCTGTGTTTTGTTAATGATGACAGCATTGCCGAGAAAAAGGAAGGTCTAAAATATTTGACTTCAAGTACATGACAGATTAAATAACCTGTGGAGTCCTAGTAATCATCAATCACAATGTAGGAGATGACAAGGTGAAATTTCTAAGGTGACATTTTGTCACTTGGGGTAGTCACTTAAACTGACAAAAGCTATACATTTGCTCTGCAGCTTCTTTACTCTAATTGGGCCAATTTTACTATCATGCTATTATCCTGCACAGTAGAACTGGTGACAAAGAGGCTTTTGTGATCTCAATCGAACATTTTTCCATGAGCTCAAGAAAATATATTCTTTGCCAAAAAAGAATGAAAATCGTCCCTGTATTTTGTGACTGGACAGAAGCCCAAGACTTATATCTATCTGGAAGAAGTCTAATCTGTATTTTTAGTTCCTGCTTGCTTACCACGGTATCTTGCAGAAAGGGCCACAAGTCAGGGGAACTATAATCGCAACTGCGATTTTCCTGTTACATATTAAAACAACTTTCCTCAGGACATGGCAGAGGAAAAAGAGGGCTAAACTTCCATTCCCTCACTCTTCACAATTTTAGCAGTCTCCTTTAATTTAGCCTTATTTTCTACTATGCACCAGCTCATAATAATTCCCTTTAAGCATATAATAACACAAAACTTGATTGTGTTAGCATATCCTTCAGTGTAGTATTTGAGAACCATAATCCATTTTAGAAACATGGGAACTCTGGAAGAAAACTTATCATCAAAGGCTACATGAAGAGTAGTATAAATTGAAACAATTTCTATAAATTGAAAATGATGATTCTATAAATTGAAATAACCCATCTTGTTAAAACTGAAAACACCTTATGCATTACCATTCAGAAACTTTGGGCAAAAATATATTTAGTAACACACATTTGTTAACATGGAATAATATTACACTGGAGTGTATATGGAGTGGGTATATACCCAGCTGATCTAAAATACTGTCATTTCATGGAAATGTTAAGCTATTCAAATTTATTGCTGTCAAGAAACAATAGTTTGTTATAATAAGCATTGTTTTTCTGCATGACAGAAGTAGGAAAATGCCATTATTAAGGCCCTCCATGCCTTGGGCAAAGATTATCTTTGTTTCACTATACTGAATGAGATGTATATATTCATTGTTTTGGAGACACTGAAATTGGAAAACTGAAGGTAAATATTTCTCTCAATCCTTTAACACATCTAAGTCTCTAGGGTTCAGATGAAGTGGTGGTGGTGATTAGTTAGCGTTATGTAAGGCACCATAAATTGTAAGTCATACTACCCAAACCATTACGGTGGTGTCCCTTTGGCTGGAGAGTTACATTTTTCCTAGACTTTCACTCTTACCCTTTACTCCATCTAAGTATGTTACAATTATTAGAATCATAGAATGCTCTGGGTTGGAAAGGACCTTTAAAAGTCATTTAGCCCGACCTCCCTGAATGAGCTGGGACACCTTTAACTAGATCAGGTTGCTTAGAGCCCCATCCAACCTGACCTTGAATATCGCCTGGGATGAGCCACCTGCTACCTTTCTGGGCAACATTCCAGTGTTTCACCACCCTCATTGTAAAAAAATTATTCCTCATATATAGTCTAAATCTACTTTCTTTTAGTTTAAAATCATTACCCCTTGTCCTATCACTTTAGGCTCTACTAAAAGTTTGTCCCCATCTTTCCTATAGGCCCCATTTAAGTACTGAAAGGCTACAATAAGGTCTCCCTGATGTCTTCTCTTCTCTAGGTTGAACCACCCCAACTCTCCAAGCCTTTCTTCACAGGAAAGGTGTTCCAGCCCTCTGATCATTTTTGTGGCCCTGCTCTGGACAAACAAGTCCATGTCCTTCCTGTACTGAGGACTTCAGAGCAGAGCTGTATCCAGAACTCCAGGTGAAGTCTTACCAGAGTGGAGGAGAGCAGCAGAATCTCTCGACCTGCCAGCCATGCTTCTTTTGATGCAGCCCAGGAAAACTCTGGCATTCTTGGCTATGAGTGCACATTGCTACTGATGTCCAGATTTTCATCACCAGTACCTCCAAGTCCATCTCTGCAGGACTGCTCTCAATCCCTTCATCCCCCAGCCTCTATTGACACTGGGAGTTGCCCCAACCCAGGTGGAGGACCTTGCACTTGGCCTTGTTGAATCTCACAGGTCCCTCTGGATGGCGTCCCATACCTCTGATGTGTCAACCACACCACTCAGTTTGGTGTCATCTGCAAACTTGCTGAGGGTACATTTGATCCCACTGCCTATGTCATCGATGAAGATATTAAACTTCACTGGTCCCAGTACAGACACCTGAAGGACACCACTTGTAACTGATGTCTTTCTGGACTTTAAATCAGATTACCAATTACCAGCTCCTGACTTTAGCGAGAGTTGCTTTGTTAGTTAAGAGCTCTCACATCCCGTTTCCAGGTACCCTGCTGTTCATTTTGCTTTCTTGAGTGTCCAGGTCGTCTGTTATGGTAATGCTGCTTTCCCAACAAAGTATGCTCATCTGCAACCTCTGCAGCTACATAATGCCCATCTAGCCCTAGCAGAACCGAGTGCACATCATACATCCAACCCACCTGAGCCACCAGCGCTGGTCCTCAGGGCTCTTTCTCAGCAGTCCTGGCGGTACCTCACTCTTCTTTGTAACCCCCTCGTATCTGTCTACAGCCGCTTCGCCTTGTCTTTCTTCCAGCGTTCCTCACCTCTCCTTGGCATAGGCTGAAAGCCTCAGCAGGTTTATCTCTTCTTTTTAAGCTGGAATCCTTTCATTGTCTCTCAAGAGTAGAGAGGTACCAGAGCTCCCTGAGCAGCTCAGTTTTTCCTCCCAACCTCATCTCCTTTGTACTGAAAAGCCACAATAAGCTGCTGAAACCTGAAAATGATACCATCCTTATGGTATAAGGTCTGGTCTCAGCTGAAAACCCCATTTATTTGTAATAAATTTTTGAGTTGGTAAATGCCACTTACTGCAAAAGAAGTGCATCAGCAACATCTAGACTTTTTAGTGGTAAATTAAAATCCCAATATGTGGCTAATAGCAAGAATGGTATATGAAAAACTGCCTAAAGCAGGGCACAAAAAAAAAATTAAGCTCATTAAGGAGCTACAAGAAACTTTTCTTTCTGGAAGAATCTGCATCCAGAAGCATACATTCCAGCAGAAAATTATCCAGGACATGACAGAACTTAAAAAAAGGTCTTAAATGGGACCAACACAACACAATATACTAATTATTTGGCAGTGCATAATATCTTTATTTAGAACAATAAAGTATATGTATATAATGTAAATTCCAAATTTGAACTGGTATAAAAAAGGATCTGGGAAAACATCTATCTTAAGAGGACACATATATACATACACATCACATTTTATAAACTTTGTTGATTACCTTCAGTCAGAATGTAACTATGCAAGACTGTGCTGAGATTTACATTGAAAAGAATGAATTTGCCCATGATAAAACCAGCAAATGTCTGTGTCTCTATCACTAAAGAGTCTGAAGTTTCCGCGTTCCATCAATTTGATAACATAATAGCAACATGCCACCATTACTGTAGATCTGCATTTAATAGACAGTTGAATCAGATTCCTGGATTGAATAATGTTGAATAATTCTTAAATGTAAATGTAGCTCAAAAAATCTGTATTTTATATATACAGTTAGTTTTTCAATTTTATAGTTGTTTTGTGTGTACTGAACAGTTTCAGCACACTACAAAGAGAGAGCAACAGAGAAAACAGAGCTGGTGAAGATCAGAGTCTAAAAAATGTGCAGGCTGCACACACTCCATAGTATAGCACATTTTATAATCTTACTTATAAAATGACCTTGTGATTAAATAAGTACCATTAATTTATTCAAGTAAACACACATCTAAAGTAGCACATTTTATTACTCAGTATATCACTATCTGTTTTTTATTCTCACAAGGCCACTATTAATTGCATGCAAAGTTCAACTACTCCAAAGGAAACCTAAAAATGGTAGTTTTTCACAAAACGACAGATATCTGAAAAACAAATTTGGTTGGCTTTTGTATAAAAATTACCACACTTGCTTTTCCCCGATTTCATTTTAAGAGAAAGTGTGTTAATTTTCTAACTGTATTAATGCATGGGGTCTGTCTACCCAAAAATAAGACTGAAAAACTGATCGTTCTTCAGAAGTTTAATAGCTTACATTTGCATAAAGAAGCAATTAAAGGACTATTTCTGCCATTCCTACTCACAATGAACAGTAACTTATTCTATTTCCGTTGATTTCAATGGTGTTTCACAAGTCAGTAGTCTTTCAAAATTTCACTACGTCCAAAGTTAAGGGCCTCTTCAGGGGGCAGACATATTGGGTACAGAAACATTCAAATAATGTCAGAATTACATTTTCTAAGTGCCATGCCCTCCACTGTATCCACCAAATGTCTAGAAGTGCCCTTCTGCTTTGCAACATGATTGAGAACACCTAGGGCTTTGTTCATATCTCTCAAAAGAGGGTCCAGGGAACAGGAAACCCCTGAGCAACAACAGTTCTTCTACTCCATGTGTGGTGCATATTCAGAGGAAAATTTTGTGAAGTCTGAAGGTTTATATACAAACTTTTTCTGTTCTCCTGTAGTCTAAAATTTGCCTTGTTCCATGGAAGAGATTAAAGTATTTGACATTATTTGAAAGTAACTTAGCTACTATTTTAAGATATTACACTTGGGAGAAGAACATTTTGCAGCTGTCTATCTGGGTCTAACATATGTTTCAATTTACAACTGGTATTTTATTTAGTATTGAACAATAGACTAAAAAGCCTAAAACACAGTGCATTTTTAATATCAGAGTACAATTTGATGCACACCGATGTGCAACATTACTGTGTATCTGATTATCTGGAAAAAACACATTGAGAAAAACTGACTTTCTTATGAACAAAGAACATTAATAGACACAAGACTTTTGTTGAACTGAATCTAAGAGAAATCTGTAAAACTTCAAATGCGTAAGCTTGCTTTGAGAATGTATTGTATAGCAACATGAAGTTTTTTGTAAAATGTGTAAGGATAATTGCTTCCACTTACTGTCTGCCAAACCGCAGTTATTCTCTGCATTACCAGTAAGGTGCAAATTTCCAGTCAGTTAGGTTATGCTGACATTTCTTTCAGGGTAACTCTTAAATAAGTTTGAACACAAAGTCAGAGTGAGGGCCTTGTGAGTAAAGAACTACACAATGTCAACTGACACTGAGCTGCACATGAGAAATTCTATTGTTTGCTTTTTGCAGAGATAAAACTTGGAATGAACTTGCTTTTTAGAAGTGATGAGCAACCTTGATTATTTTTTAAGTGGTGAGTGTCCCAGCACCTTCTGAATGAAAATGAAGGTCTAATTTTCATACTAAGCTTCTTTTGATCTAGTTTAAGAGCAGCTCCTCAGATGACGCAAACCCCAAAACTCTATTAACATTAATGGAATTATGCTAATTCACACCAGCTGAGCAGGACTTGAGGACCCCTTTCTGACTCACAGGATGTGCAAAAAGGCCTCAGTATAAATAAAAAAATAGCTCCACATAATCAATCCTTGTATCAGTGAATTCACAATAAGTTTCAATATTGATTTCAGTAGACCAAAATTTTGTGCAGAGTGGCTACATACACACATAAGCTCTGCCATCAAACAGGTTTCTAAGTATTTTCTTTTTGTTAAGTATGAAAGACTAATCAGTTTTACCACTACGCACACGCATACACACACACATGCACGCACACAGATGTATATATTATATGTATGTTATATTCTTTTTATGCATGGTTCTCAGAAAATTCAGCAGATTAAAATTTCCACAAAAATTCTAAAAAAAAATAAGTAACTATACACTTTGAAGAAAACTCCAACTTTATGCAAAACATTAAAAGTGTGGTGGTGTTTGGTTATTTTTTGTTTGTTTGTTTTCAAGTTGCTTAAGCTAAAACCCTTGCTTTAATGACAAATGACAGTTTGTCATCTGAAGCAAGCCACCTTTACCTTCTGAAGTACAAACCCCTAACACAGATAAATAATTCATACTTATTATGTGGAAAGAGCCAAGATGAAAAGATGCACAACTACACTTGTCACTTTTACCACGGTACTTTAAGATTTACTTGAAAATGCATGTCTGTACATCAGTCCTGTACAGAATCCATGGATGCTGTAACAGCAATAGATGCTGAAAACGAGTGGGACACAAAGCTTTCTCTTTTGTTTTGAGAGAATTATCTTTAAAAGTGGAGAATGCCAGGATATTAAAGCTTACTAATCACTTAAAACACAATGCAAACATTAATTACAGCTGATGTAAGTAAAAGCTAAATACATTCTCAGCATCCTTCAGATTTTCTATACTATACATTTTAACACAAGGTATCAATGGCATTCATCTTCAGCACTTAAAATGCATTTCATGGGTTTGTCTTTATTCTGATGTTTGAACGCAATTCAGACTCTTTACTTTCCCTTCCCTTGGCATGGCTGTGTTCACATACCCAGCAGTTACTCTTAATGCTTCGAAACTCTGTAAGGTACAGTCACCTTCTGTTCACTTTATCTTCATCCAGTTTTTGCTTCTCCTGAACAGAGACCACTAACACCAATGAGTTCTTGAGGCTTTCTGTGTTGGGCAACCAGCCACCTGGCAACCAACAGAGGCTACATGTTGCTGTACACACGACCTTTGCCAGGCATAAACACAGCTCCTTATAAGTAAAAAAAGAACATGGGTCCATGGCATAACTTTGCTTTCAAGCTTTATATACAGTGTTGAAGAGTATGTTATCTGTATCCATTTCTGCGTTTTCTGTCAGTTCAGAGAACTCCATCTGAAGACATCACGGTAAAAGAGAGGACACAGAACTTAAATTAAGGATGCAAAGGTATTTATGACTTTCAATGATTACAGATAGTTGGAGGCATTTGAAAGATGCTTTTTGTTCAGGACATGTACTTTTTTGCCCGAGTCAGCTGCAAGTATTAATGCAATTAAACATCTCCAAATGCCACACAAGGTAGATATTCACATAAGATACAGTCCTGCTAAGTGCACACTCTCCTTGTCGTTGTTCAATTCGGTGTTGGTTTCACAGTAACAAACACAAATTGTCCTCATTTCTATATCATGTCTATGGAGTCATGGGCAGCAACAACAGATGCAGACTCAGTCTGTCACTCCAGAAGGAATACGAATGTGCTTAAAGCTGCTTCATTTATGAAGCAAACATGGAACTGTTACCTGCCTGGAGAGAAAAATATAGATTATAATTTTGCTGATTAGCTTTTCCTGTATTATAAACAGCAGAGATTTTCACAGACATACGACAGACTTTTTTTCTTACATTTTTGGAAATAAATAAATTCAACAAAACTTGCATGGGTATTTCTTTATTCTGAAAGGAAAGTTACTATTATAAGATGTACTTTCGTGGTCCAAGAACACACTTGTCTGCCAAAGCTCATTGATGTCAACTATATGATGCAACAACTCTCATGATTTTACAGAGCTATTATGTTTGTGCATTTCGGTGTCTAGTAATTTCTCACAACAAACTTCCCTTTGAAAGGAAGTTCATCTGGACAAGCCAATACCAAATGGAATTTACATCCCTGGAAAAATCAAATTACTTGTCCAATGCAGTGATGATTGCTCTTCTCAGTGAGAAGGCGTTAGAAGAAAGCTGTTATGGAGACTGGAAGTCTCTCAAGTTGTAGCTAACTTGATCATGAGGACACTCTGGAATACACTTGAGAGTGACTGCTATAGGATAGACTGCAAAACCTGTATTGCTTCTTGTACTCTTGCACTGCACTTTCCACTCATGATGTAAAACAAAGCATTCAGTGCTGCCTGAATCTTCCAGACCCACTTGCCAGAGATGCAGTGGGTTAAATACAGCACGACTCCCATGCTAAGAATCCCTTGCCAGAGATGTGCACCATTCTGGAGAGCACAGCTGGGACCAAGAAAGCTCACTTGCCTTTGCTGCTCACTCCTACATCCCAAAGCAAGAATAATGTATTTGATAAGGCTACAGAGACTGCAAAATGTGCTGAGTAAGGAACAATTAATAGAAGCTCAGCAATACTTTGCCTGCTTTCCTTCATTCACTTGCTAGTTTAAGGATTGTATTTTTTAGGTCACGTTGCTTTGAAACAACTGTAGGACAACAGCTGAAGATTTCTCTGCATTGGCTCTCAAAAAGGATAAGCAGTAGCTGTCCTTCATTTTGGAATTCTAGCATATTTCATTTTATAACATGCGGATTAAAAGTGAAATACCGAAATTACTGATAACAAGGTTTATTTTATTTTATTTCCCAGAACAGACTCTGAATCAGAAAAAGCTCAACTTATCTGAAAACAAGTGGTTAGTGCAGAGGGGGAAGAGTTAAAGGTACTAAGTTTTTAAGCCTATAGTAAGACTCTCAACCATAACAACTTACCAGTACACAAATTAGTAACAGTGTTGAGGGAGAAAAAGCAACAGCTACACTTGTAGATGTTCCTTTTCTTTTTGCTGCAACATACTGGAAAAAAAAAAAAGGGTACTTTTTTAATACAATGCTAGTGTTTCAAGGAAATAGAATGGAAGGGTCTATCACTAAATTAAAATAAAAGGGAATTCTAAGTATTACAATTTATGTTTTCTGTTATGTTTTCCTAGTAATAGACGAATTTTACAAATTTCTCAGGGAGAAGGGAGAAAAGGAACATATGACATATATTTAAGAAGCCATCTGATGGAGAATTTAGTCTATTTAAATTTCCTTTTAAGGACATCTCCTCCATTTAAAAATTGTTTCTCCTTTCCTTGTTTCTTCCTATACAGAAAATATTTTATATTTTTTATTTCCTGTGAAGTTAAAAGGAAGATGCATAATCCTTTTCACAAGCTTTAATACCTGTGACGATGAGTGCAGGATGAATTATTTGTAGCAACTAATATTCTTCAGGAATACATGATCTTCCATTCTATGTAATGTACATGAAAAAAAATGGTTTAAGAATGTATTATTCTAGAAAGCTTAAACACTGAGAATTTAATCTCCTGTGACCAAACTGCTAGATAAGAACCTTTCCTGTTTCTGCCTTCAACAGCAGGCAGCACTAGGCATTTCATACAGTGCGAGAAGCCTACAGGATATGATGTGTCCTTCTGCCATCTGCATCAGATCTTTTCCTTAATCCCTCGTGGATAAAATTTGACCAAACATACTGAAACATGAGGTTAAGTAATACTCTCAAAACGCTCTAGCATTAACTATTCTAATATAAAATATCCCTAAGACTTTCTGAATTTCACAGACTTCTTTGCCCAAGTCATGTCCAAGCAACTTTTAATGTCTTCAACTGTTATTTCTAAGGTATACTTAATTGAGTTACACAGAATGTTTTCTGCTTAGAAATCAGATAAAGCAGTGTTTAAGTATGAAGAGAGCCATGAATCATTTCAGGATGACCTCAGGAAGTTATCAGGATTTGAATGAGTTCTCACTAACTTTCTATGAACATTAAAACAACTCTGGAAAATGTAGACTCTTATATACACACACTCTAAGGAATGGAAAAAAGTAAAAGAAGACAAAAAATGTCAATGTAAAAAATATTTAGGAGGATAGCCAGGAAGATGTGGTTTTCTATTTATTTACTTAATATCAACCTAGCTTTACACCACACAGCAAATAGCACAGTTCACTTCTTGTTGCTTCTCCTATAGGTCTCAGCAATCCTTTCTCACAGTGGGAATAAGGTAGAGAGAATCCTTCAGGAAGTTGCTCTCAAAGATAAATTTACATTTGTATAAACAAATATAAAGTGAAATAATATACCTTATCTCATTTTCCTCTTGACAGTCATGACACTGTGTAGTTTCATTACTTTCTGGTCTGGATTTGGGATGTGTTTTCTAGAAAGAAAATGCATTGAAAATAAATATTCTAAGGTTTTCTTTAACAACTCCCTAAAAAATTGCTGTATGTTTCAGTTTGGTTTAGATTTTCAATACTAAAGTCATTTTGCAAAAGGCAGGCCAAATCTTGCCCTCTAATATACATCTGCTACTGGTATAATTTTACTGTCAAAGTCTTTGTATTGTAGGCAGGGCACAAGGGGCAAAAGCAAAAGAATCCTCCTCTTAACATAAAATCGGAGAATGGGGAAACTGTGGAAATCTCATGTTTTTAATTTCCAATTAGACAGCTATCATGCTGGTAAGACAAGATTTGCACTTTGTTGGTGGAATTGAAGAATTTGACAACAGATTTACATTTGCATGTCACACAGTTTAGTGAAGATCAAAAGATATGTCTGTTGCTTTCAAATGCAGAATGCTTCTGTTCTTCCCAACTCCCCATAGTTAAGAAATGTAGTATCACTATGTAAACAATTAAATGTAAAATTTCTTACCTTCCAGTATATGGCTCCCAAAATAAAGCCAATAAGAAGAGACAGCAATGATGTCAGTGCCACGCTTATCCCTTGCAGACTGGAGCTGCTAATGAAGCCAAATGCCTCTTCTGTAATTACAGATGTTCTCATTAGTCAAGATAGATTTATAGCACAAAACTATCTTCAGGGCAACTCTACTAGCAAGAGCACCTTTATGCATCACCTACGTAACAGAATCTTAAAGAGGAGAACTGTGGAATCATAGAATGTTTTAGGCTGGAAAGGACCTCTAGAGGTCATCTAGTCCAACCTCCCTACAGAAGTAGGGACATCCCTACTTAGGTCAGGTTGCTCAGAGCCCCATCAAGCCTGACCTTGAATGACTCCAGGGATGGGGCCTCCACCACCTCT
>JAVSBS010012013.1:14426-47171 GCA_033124195.1 Coracias cyanogaster | reverse complement strand
GGAGATGTGGTGCTGAGGGCCAGGGGTTAGTGGTGCCCTGGCAGTGCTGGGGGAACGGTTGGACTTGATGATCTTAACGGTCTCTTCCAACTGAACAATTCCATGACTCTTTGATTCCAAGAGACCCAATTTACTGATCTACATGAGTAGCCACGATGCAGCACGTGTACGCCTGAAAACCCCCCCAAGTTGCAACCCAAAGCAACTTTGGAAGAGACTGGAACCAGCAAGCTCTTTCTAGGGAGGAAAGACAGCTGCACTATTTGAAGTCCCTTCTCTTGCAACAGTGAAACCAGAAGTTTCTTTGTGCCCAAGAAAGTGGCGGCAGAAGCAGCAGCAGGAGACTCTCATGGCTGACACCAAAAATAATCACGGGGAGAAGAATTAATTTAGACACCATTCCTCTACGGAGGACGTCGCGAGGTAAATAAAGCACCAAGACTCCGGGGTGTGGTCTCGCAAGTATTTTTGACCCAGACTACGGGGAAGCTTTCCAAGCCTCAAATTCATCCCCGTTTGATGGCTTTAATTAGATGTTATGTAATAAACAGTGGGAGGGACTCGGTTTCTTTTGGATTGCATTCTTGACGCCACTGGTTACGAGCAAGAGCAATGGTCTGCAAATGAAAAGACACTGTCGTGGTCTTCTCCTGGGGTTTTTGAAGGCCGCTGACTTTTGCAACAGTGCTGAAAAAGTTGAGCTGCCCTCCAAGTCATCTCCCGAGCGATCCATTCATTATTTACAGGCACTACAGCCAGCACAGAGCAAACGGGTAAAATAACTCCCCCGGCTGCCTCGCTGGGGCAGAACGTGACCAAGACGCAAGGAAAATCACGTGAGCGAGGAGCGGAGGCTCAGAGCCCAGCACCAAGAACGCACCTCGCCATGCTCCACACTGAGGAGACATCTGGTTTCACCCTCCAGCACAAAACCAGCGTTACCCGCTGAAAGCAGCGTGGTCTCCAAGAAAGGATGAGAAACGGGAAGAAAAAGAGATGCTGGACTTCTCGACCCTATCGAGCCAACACTCGGAGGGACTACATCTTCTAAGTGTCCTAAGAGACTTCATGCAGCTACATCTTTCTCTCAGGAGCAAAAAATCCCACCCGTGGTGTTTCACTGACATCAAAACATCAATGCACATTGGGGTGCCTATCGCTCTCCTACGTGCTCCACCAAATACAGCCACCACCTCTCCATTTTCTACCTGTTAATAGAAGGGACTCCTCAGAGTTTGGCAGGCAACTCATCCATGACACCACCAGACCAACCTCAGGGTCCTTCCCATGAAGCTAAACAGAATCACAGAATTGCTGTGGTTGGAAAGGACCTTTAAGATCATCGATTCCAATCATTATCTGGGGGCTTGAGCAATCTGGTCTGGTGGGAGGTGTCCCTGCCTCTGGCAGGGGGTTGGAACGAGATGATCTGAAGGTCCCTTCCAACCCAAACCATTCTGTCGTTCTAAGGTAACTGTAAATCAAAATTAAGGATAAAAGTATCAACCTATTCCAGTTTAGTTTTCACACCAGCTCCAGAGCTCTGTGGGACTTTGGGATCTCCAGTAAGGCTTGTCCTGCTCAAAGTCCCATGAACCTCTGTGTGAAGGAGTCAAGTGACACCTCGTCTCTAGCAGAGTCTCCTGGAACAGTCTCTTATTCACATCAGGTGATCTCCAAACCAGTGTGGAGAGCCTTGATCCCTTGGCCATGCTCTCCCAGCTTCCCTCCTCACTAATACCCTGGTGAGAACATCAGGCCTGCTCCTAGACATAAACTGCACTACTCCTAGAAGGACAATGGGCTCTGAGGTTCCCCAGCAAGTGATGCCATCCCATGGGGACAAACGACTGCAGGCAACCCTACCAACGGGACTGCCCGACTGGCAACTGGCTCAACCTCCCCAGTTTTGGGGACAAAAAAAAAAAAAGAGCAGAGCTGGAATCAGCAAAATTCCCCAAATATCAGACCCCATTGCAATTGCTGCAGCGGATGCAGAACAGACGGGAATTCTCCCCAAAGCAGGATGTGTCTGGATGGCCCAGGTCTAGCCTGGACAGGCGAGATGAGATGATGAAGAGATTCACAATAGCTGAGGGACAAACTCACTCACTAGACAAGGGACAAACAGAGCAGGGTGAGGGCACGTGGCTGCATCCAACAGTGGGAACGTGAGGAACCACAAAATCGACCCTCCCACAACCAACTGCACTCAAAACCACAAGAGGACGGGCTACCTTTAAATACAAGCATTACCCCAATGCCAGGAGACTCTGCTAGAGACAAGGTGTCCCTTGACTCCTTCACACAGAGGTTCATGAGACTTCCAGCAGGACAAGCCTTACTGAAGATCCCGAAGTCCCACAGAGCTCTGGAGCTGGTGGGAAAACTAAACTGGAATAGGTTGAAACTATTATCCTTAATTTTTATTTACAATCATCATAGAACGACAGAATGGTTTGGGCTGGAAGGGACCTTCAGATCATCTCGTTCCAACCCCCTGCCATGGCAGGGACACCTCCTACTAGCCCAGGTTGCCAAAGCCCCGTCCAACCTGGCCTTGAACACCTCCAGGGATGGAGCATCCACAGCTTCCCTGGGCAACCTGGGCCAGTGTTTCAGCACCCTCGGAGTGAAGAACTTCTTCCTAATCTCTGATGTAAATCTATCTTCTTCCAGTTTAAAGCCATTACCCTTTGTCCTGTCACTACAAGCCCTTGTAAAAAGTCCTTCCCGAGCTTTCCTTTAGGTCTCCTTCAGATCCTGGAAGGCTGTAATAAGGTCTCCCTGGATCCTCCTTTTCCCTAGGCTGAACAACCCCAGCTCTCTCAGCCTGGCCTCATAGGAGACGTGTTCCAGCGCTCTAATAATCTTTGTGATCCTCCCCTGAACCCCCTCCAACAGGTGTGTATCCTTCTTCTGTTGGGGCTCCAGAGCTGGATGTAGCACTCCAGGTGGGGTCTCATGAGAGTAGAAGGCCAGAATCACTTCCCTCGACCTGCTGGTCACGCTTCTTTGGATGCAGCCCAGGATACAGTTGGCTTTCTGGACTGCACTCTCATGTTGTTGGCTCATGTTGAGCTTTTCATCAGCCAACACCCCCAAGTCTTCCTCCTCAGGACTGCTCTCCATCCGTACTCTGCTGATACAGATGCTGGTGGTCGGGGCTGGTCACTGAAACCTGTCGTAGCAGAGATCAGCTGCTGAAGGATGACTGTCAGAATCAGTCATCAGGGATTGGTTTAACCAGCAGGTGTGATACCTCTGACAAACCAAAACTGATCAGTATTTCATTTGTAAGCAGAACACCTCTGATAAAAAAATGTGGGATCTTCTGCTTGCGTTTTACCCAGGTTGACTTTTGGACTAGGCTGTTCTTGAAAATTCAGGCAGCGTACTCCAGTCTAAGAATGGACATCCCACTTCCAGACTGAAAATGAGCCTCCCTCGCCTCATGAGAGAGTGCTTCCCAAGCCTTTTCCTCAGAGGTGAAGAAGCGTGCCACCAGAATGGTCATTAAACGCTGGGGTGTGAGAAGAAGAATGTGGTGGGACTGTTTGTGGATGTGATCAGGACTTGGGCCAGCAGAGCAGTCTTGGCCCTTTACTTGTTATCATCTGCTGGGATAGAGCTTCTGCTGATCACTGGTGCCTCCGGCACCAAGGAGGGACATCTTTCATCTTCAAATTCTGATTCTAGATTCCTCCTCCTGCTTCCACCTTGCACAAGGGTGCCTGATACATGTCTTACCTCCCTGCACTGACAGAGGTCTCTGCTAGTCTCTGGGTTTCTTTTTGTAGGCAATGGTGAAGAGTGAGTCATCTCAGTTTCTTGCTGGTGACCGAAAGGAGACCCTTCAGTGAGTAACCTGGATGTGACAGCCTGCACAGAACTCCCTCCCCATTGTGGCTGGAGCAAGAAGCACATTGAGTTTGTTCTTCACTCCAAAAAAGGAAGGAGCTGTCTTAACTCAGGTCATTCCTCTTTTTTTTACCTGTTAACTACATCTGTTCACAACTGAGGAGAGAGCAGAGATTTGTCCTCTGGCTTCCTGGGCCCTGTTTCTTCACATGTGTGTGTGGCTCTGTCTAGTTAGTCCGCTGATAGTTTTTGTAGCATTTGGACAACTTTAACTATGTTTGACAGAGGAGTGAAAGTAATAACTTGGGCCAAGTTTTGCCTTTAAACAAAGATGGAGATGGGACGGGAGGTCACATAAGTTTTCCCATTCAAGAAAAAACTTGTTCCTTTTTCATAGAATCATAGAAGGTTTCAGGCTGGAAGGGACCTCTAAAGGTCATCTAGTCCAACCTCGTACACAGTAGGGACATCTCTACTTAGGTCAGGTTGCTCAGAGCCTCATCAAGCCTGGCCTTGAATGACTCCAGGGTTAGGTCCTCCACCACCTCTCTGGGCAGCCTGTTCCAGTGCTCTATGACCCTCATGTTAAAGAACTTTTTTCTATATCCAACCTAAATCCATCTTTTCCTAGCTTAAAACCATTACTCCTTGTCCTATCACCACAAACCCTTGTGAATAGACCTTCCCCTGCCTTCCTGTAGGCCCCCTTCAGGTACTGGAAGATCACTATAAGGTCTCCCCAGAGCCTTCTCTTCCCTAGGCTGAACAGCCCTAACTCTCTCAGCCTGTCTTCATATGACAGATGCTCCATTCCCCTGATCATTTTGGTGGCCCTGCTCTGGACATGCTCCAATATGTCCACATCCTTCTTGTACTGGGGGCTCCAGAGCTGGATGCAATACTCCAGGTGAGGTCTCACCAGGGCAGAGTAGGGGGGCAGAATCACCTCTCTTGATCTGCTGGCCACACTTTTTGATGCAGCCCAGGATGTGATTGGCCTTCTGGGCTGCAACTGCACACTGGAGACTCATATCCAGTTTTTCATCCACCAGCACCCTCAAGTCCCTTTCCACTGGGCTGCTCTCCAGTATATCCTCTCCCAGTCTATACTGATAATGCTGGTTGCCCCAGCCCAGGTGCAGTACCTGAGGTGCACTTCATATCAAATTTCACAGGAAGGTTCTGACCACAAGGATGCTCCTCCAATGCCTGAAACAGCTGTGTTGAACAGCTCCAACACTAATTACCTTTTTGTCATTTGTAGTTTTCACTTTCTTACACTTCAAGTTTTGAGTTTATCAATTTTTAAAGGTTTTATTTTGTAACACAAATTAAATCTAAGACAATATAACTGTCACTTGGTGCATTTGCTTAGGTTCTGTAAGACAGATCCCACTGACTGCAGATAGACACTTTGCCTTGCCACTAATGAATGACCAACATGAAGCCTCTCAAAGGAGGTTAATTTAACAAAATAAGCCTGGCTTCACTTCTAATGTCTGACTGGAAACATCCTGCTGACTTCAGTAAGATCAAGCTCTTGTATCCTGAAGTCTAACTGTGTATTATTTTGTTGTAAGCATTTCTTGATAGCTTTTTACATTTTGTATGGAAGAGCCCCGATCCTAGTGTTTTATGTACACAAGCAATTCTACTCCCCTCACCCAGAGCTGTATGCATGCTGAGAACAAAATGTGGCCCTGCAGTTATTTAACCAACAGCAGGATGTGAAAAGTCCTACAGAGTCACCCTGGGATCCACCTTCTGAAATGCAAAGGGAGCCACAGGTGACTGCTAGTTTATACACCATCGACTTGGTTTTAGTTCATTTCAAGATTTGGCATCTACAGCTCAAATGGTGGGTGCATTGTCAGATTACAGGAAAAGAACCAAACTAAGCATCGGAAAAGTGTAGGTGATTAGATGAAAATGGAAAATGGACTGGTAGCACTAGAAATTTGTGAGACTCATGCAAACAGCAAATGTCTAAGCATATACAGCATGATATATGGGGTCAGGCAATGTGTATTTAGTACGTTATTAAACAGCCTCCAAGAAAAACCTTTAGTTTAGGAAGGAGCATTCTCATAATAAGCTAATAACTCATTTTCAACTCTCTGAGATTTTCTGGTTGACATTTTGCAAATTTCTTTACATAAATATTCTTTTAATCTCTGAAATTCAGCTATGTTTTGTAGTCACAGAAGACAGAATTAAAAAGTAAGATCTTACACACTCATACCTCATATATAGAGAACGAATGCTAGCTTACTGTCAAAGAAATCTGTCTACAGAGAAGAAAGGAAAGATCAGACAAAGTTCTACAGAGGTGAACATCAGCTGAAAAAGAGAAGCTATCAATTACTCTGCCTCTGTCTGCTCAGATATTAAAATCAAGAGCAGAAATTAACTGGAGGGGCATACCTTTTCTCAAGCTGTCCATCCTAGATTATTCATAAAGGAGGTTTGCTTGCAGAACTGACCTCCAAGAAATCTGGACAGACTCAAGTGGGGTAGAGTCAGCCTGAATATCTCAAAAAAATTCCTGTCATTACTTTATCTGAACTGTATTCTCAGCAAATTCTTAGGATAAATTTGCTATACTGCTTTTGTGCTCTAGTAAAGCAAAATACAACACTGATTTGCCTAATACCATCGGCCATTCTTCTCAGTGAGACACTGCTGAGTTATACAACTGAATTATGTAAATCCTACGGGGATGGTAATGTTTTCTGAATTCCACCCTGCAAACTTCAGAAAAAAAATGGAAAAGTGAAATAAAAATCAAAGGGAAAAAACCTCTACAGGTCATATAGAGCATAACTTCTTTGATAACATGTTATGTTAGAGTGTATAACCTCAAAAATCCTCTGCCTACTCTGCAATGCTGGGCAGCATGTCATGGCAAGCACGCTGATTTTTACATAAATGTCTAGAGAAATGCTCTGCATGCAGGGCGATCAGCGATAGTCTAGTATCCTCATTTTTTACTGTTATTTTTCACAAACTTTAGAAAGTCAGATAACAGAAGAGCTCCCTTTACAACGAGGTATCTAAAAGCAGAAAAATTTTTATTTCTGAGAAGATATCTCCAATGCAGTTGCTGTCTCCAGATGCTGTTTTTCCATGGAAAACTGAAAAGAATTCATAATTAGCTTTCCATGGCAGGACCTGCAACCCAGGGACATAGCCTAAATACAGTCAAATTGTGACACTCTCCCCAGCCTACCTTTTAAAAATGACAACAGATTTATTTTTCATCACTTGATAGCGTATGAATTAATTTAGAAGTTAAGTAACCCATAACTACCTTAAAAAGCAAACAACTGATGATTTAATTTCACTTTAAATCCAGAAAAAAAGTATCCTGAAAGATCTGGAGAGAATAAAATGTGTCATGGTAGGTTTCTTCATGTGCCTTTTATTTATAGTAACATCTAAACCAGAACAGGTTGGAGAATTTTCAGTCTGGAGAACCTCCCAGAGACTTGTGTCCTAATGAAGAAAAGGGAGATAAGGAAATCAAGCTGGCTGCTGGTAGGTTTTTATTCCTTCCATAGGGATCTTTTCCTCTGTTGGAAACTTTAGAGCTCTACACAGAAAAAGTCCCACTTCCAGTAGTTGTAACAGAGTATGAGAAGGAATAGGAGGATCCAGGTGTGTAAGTATCAGTAACTTTGTGAACTCCTTAGGCAATGCCAGAGGAACTGCTGGCTTTGCAGTTAGTGTATTATTCACTTAAAATAGACTCCCCAGAAAGGTGCAGAAGGGGAGTGGAAGCAGGCCAGCACCTCTCAGAGCTCTCATTCTGCACCTTACGGAAGAAATTTTTAGTAAGTGAGCGCATCTGATGTAGATTTCTATATACTCCTCATGGATGTTGAGATATTAAGCTTTGAACAAAGTGTATTTGCATTAAAAGTCACTCAGCTACACAATGAAGTTATTGAGCTGCTCCCCACCTTGAGCCATGTGTGTAGGTTCAGCAACCGATTATGATTCAAAGCACTAGCTTGACTTTTTTGCCATATGTCTCAAAGGAATTTTCAGTTTACCTCTGCTCAGCTCCAACACAATTACCACAAGATCTTATCTATAAACATTCAGAGTAGCTCTCACCTGTTCATTAGGGTTTTGCATTAACTATGAAATTGGAACGAAGGAACAAAGGCATAGAAGGCAACACCAATTGCATGAAACCACGGGTGAACATTTTCAAATTGTGCAATTACTGAATTAAACTACTGTATTCTTTGCTTAATTATAAAAGACGACCTTCTTCCTAAAAACTGTTCTAGAGATCTCTGTGTTTACATTTTCTTTGAGCTGTTCAGTACCAAATAATAAAGTTAAATTATTGTAAAATTTAATCAAAAATGGAAGAAAGCAACACCGAACTTCCCATAACAGTATAAATAATACCATGGCACTACACTGAGTGTTAGTAACAGCTAGTAAGTTCAAGCTTTAATCAGAGCAACATGAGATTCATCTGATGGGGGGAAAAAAAGAAAAAGACTATTTATATGATTTATTGTTTGATTAAACGACTGAAAGTGAGGGACAAGACTACTTATTCTGACACTTGTTCTTTACATAGGAACCATCTCATCTGAATTCTCTAGAGTAATATGGTGTAATGATCCAGAGAAATATCAATGAAACTGAGACTTAAACAGTTAATTGGAATTTAAATTGGACTACAGTCATGTAACACAGAGAAGAAAACAAACCAGCCTAAATAAATTGGGGGTGGTGCTGTTTTGAGAATTTTATGGGGAAAAAGATGGAATGGGAACATGCAACAGGTCTACACTCAATATTACAGGGATAAAAACAGCGCTATAGCCATTAAAAAAAAATTAGTACAGGATAATTGTTTAGATGGGGTGAGACTTTTGGTGCACTTTTAGTCAAGATTCTACTCTATTATAGTAGTTTAATTTTATTGTTGTGTAATAACAATGAAATCACGAAACATGATTCTTTCAACAAACATAGCAATAATATGAAAAAATGTAATTTAGTTAATTTATATTATATAGAATTTCTATAATAATTATTTCACTAATTATTTTATTAGATTATGCACTTCAGGTTTGTCTGAATTTAGAATTAAGAGCTGGTCAAGCCATTTGACTGTGCTGACTATTAATACATTCAAAAGTTATTATTAAACTGGAGGGGTTCTTTTGCAAATAGTGAATGCTTCTAAATGGTCTAGAAACCATTAATTTTAAATAGGTCAGTTTAAAACTGCTAAAAAATATATTTTTTTAAAATAAAGCAGTAGTTTGTGTCTAGAGATGCTTTTTTTTTCCAGGTTTCCCCTCTTCTCCAAATGCTTTCCATTTTGAACTTTGAATCTAGTGGTGCTGTTCTGAGAACAACACTGAAGCCAGCAGGCAGGGTCTCCTGTGCTGGGAAGGTTTCAATGGGAGGTAATAAGGTTTAGTCGTTGTTCCTTCCAAGAAGGTAGGGATTCAGTAAAAAAAAAACAACCAAAAACCAAACCAAACCAAAAAACTTACTCAGCAATAAAGCCAAGACAAAACTAAAATCAGTACTGAATATTATTTTCAGGGAGTAAGACAGAGATGCCAATAAAGACGATACAAGTCCCTGTCTGAAAAAACTCCAAACAAATAGTATAACCAGTCCAATGTCTAAGTTAATGTAATTTAATCTGATTACGAGTTCAAACTGTTCCCAGGCTCAGACATGTAGTCCTCATGTCATTTCTACATAAGGCTGTTAACTGATATCCAATTTCCCAATAAATTGCTTAAGAGAATGATAATCAGTTAAAACACACCTGTACAGCATATGGCCAGCCAAGCAATTTCTTTGACTTACTGCATTATTTTAATTAGGCTTTTTCCCTACTTCATTATCAGTTCTGGTTATAGAAGAAGATTCATAAGCCTGTTCTGTACTCCCCTCCACAGCACAGACACAGGTGCCACACTCTGCTGTGCTGCCCGGCATCCCTCCTGGTACTGTACTGGGTCAAACTCTTTTCATCTGAACTTCTCCTGTAATCTATCTGCCTTTCTTTTGGCACCTTGATCCATTCCCTTTGCTTCAGGCTGCAGCTGAATATTCTTCCTCTAGCAGGGACAGCAAAAATTATCACATGTTCAGACCTGAGAGAGATAAGAATGCGCTCTTTACCCCCCTTCTGGTGCCTCAAAATTGGCCCTAGGCTCAGCAGGTTATTTGCAGCCAACTCTGTGACCTCTTGGCAAGGAATTTATGGCAGTGAGATTTCTTTTTTTCAGAGAGGCAGGCTGGCAGCAAGGAGCCAAAGATGGTTTTTGTTCCAACCTTCTACTCAGAGGGTTCTAGGGAATGATGACTTAAGACCTATTAATTAGAAAGCAATCAGGAAGAGTTTCAAATCTGACAGCAGCTGTGAACCAACTAAAAGGTAGCATGCACGGTGCTAAAAATACAGAGAATAACTAGATTACACGTTCCCAAGAGCAGCAGCATGAGAAGAAACTCAGACAGATACCTTGTGGTATCTGTCCTGCCACCAGGCTACACCAGGCTGCCTCCTTGCCCGTGTTCTCTTAAGCACAAAGATTACCAGCCACACACTTCATCATCATGCATTTAAATAACATGAATACTTGTGAAGTGAAAGGAAGAAACTTTAAAAGAGAGACACATTGTTTCCCTTGTTCCTGTTTCCCAAATGCATCAGGATGACAATGTGGTTAAGCTTTCATCACCATTTCAAGAACCTCAAAGGAAAATCCCCTTCTTTTGTTCACATGGAAAGCTCCAGAGTATTCACTTTGTTGTACATGATGTCACTAAAAGCCCCTGAAACTTTGCTGTTTCTCTTCACTTTAGATTTCTCTACCCCTTCTGACCTTGTAACAGGTAACGTTGAGGCTCTTACAGCAACAATTCCGGGCTCTCTTATCTGTCAGTGACCAGCCATGTACTAAGACAGATGAGAAACATGGAGATGGCCATGCCAGGGAGAAGATTACAGCCTGCCAAAAGTGTGTTGACTTTGTCCTTGACCTCAACTGGAAGCACACTGACTGTGGAGCTGGCCTTACTGTGACTACAGCAAGCAAACACGGGGACTGTCTTCAAGTTTGTCTGGCTTGGAATTGACAGTACTCTCAAAATGCAATGTACAGGCAATCTCATTATCCATATGAGTGCCCTGGGCTTGATTTAGAACAGCTAGTCTGTTCGTTTGGAGTCACTTTTCTTAGAGTTAAAATGAGGTGTCTCAGAGAGCCAAGTTTACTGAGGCCATATGACTAGTGAGACCTCATGACAGCCAAAACAAAGAGACTTGCCCTCTCCAAGTTGTAGAGAGCTGTCACATGATTGTAACTCAACAGCATCTCTAAATTTTGATTCAGTAAGTTCATTGCATTTTGGTATGACAGCTAAGAAACACATGGTATACCATCAGGCACAAGTAACTTCCCATTAATTTGCACAATTAATGACATTCTTTTCCTGTGAGCTCTTGTAACAACCAGCTACCAGGACAAAATGGAGACACATATATTAATTCAATCACTTGTACTTACTGTTACTGCTAGTGTTACTGCCAATGCTGTCATTCCTAAGGGAGCTGGCAGCAACAGGAGGAAACAAAAATGTTTTTGTGACAGCGACTCTGGAATCTAAATAGAAAATGAGTGTGTCAGCATTATGCAACTTAAAATACAGTTCCTTCTATATATGATGATGGGCTATAGGGCTACTCTGATGTGGCTATAGAGCTGTTTTAAAAATTTGGCTACAGGGCTCTTTATAAAAGTGGATTAAGCCAAAAAAGGCAGTCTTATTAAGAGGGAGATGTGTCTATACACTGAACTGCTGCTGAATAGCTATTCTGGAAAAGCAATTGCTTTAAACAAGGTTTTAGGTTATGGCTCTGATCTACTTGTAGTTGCTACTGGTGTAACTGTGCAAGTGGATGCCTTGCCCTAATTAAAAAGCTAATAACTGTCACTAGAGATAGTAAAAGAAGAGAGAATACAAAACCTCCATTTACTGGAAGGATGAGAATGAACTGCAGGAGCCTAACTTGAGCATGTTAAAATTTTCAAACGAAGTAAACATGCCCCTTTTCAGGAGTGGGATGAACATCGAGGTAACTTGAGGCTGCTGCAATTTACAGCTTTTTGGTAGTTCCATCTTATTACTCCTTTACTGCCTTATAAAAATCAAGTAAAGCATTAACAGAAGATAAGAAGAATAATGTAAAAAGACAATTCAGCATATACTGGAGATGAAAAGAAACAGAGCAGAGTATTGTGAGGTTATTTGGATTGTATTACAGAACGATGTCACTAGGAACGATGGCAGTAGTTTTACTGCCAGCTAGAACTCAGAACAGAAACACAAGCTTTGCTGTTCACAGTAATTTTAACTAGCTGTAAAAAGGAGTCATGGAGGCACAGCATCAGATCCTTAGCATCTTTGAAATCAAAGGAAAAATCACTCATTTACATCTACTTAGATTCTGTTCCCCAAAATGAGAGCCATCTTACCATTCTCTGGTGTTTCTACTGTTGAAGGCAGAATGCAGTCATTCTTATCCAATGTGTCTGCAAACTCCTTGTAGACCTCAATGGTATTATTAAAGTGCCTAAAAAAATCCTCAGGAATGAAGCGACCTTCTTCATAAAGGTGACCATTTTCTTTTACAAAATCCTAGGGTAAAACACAGAATTCGGCTTGAAAGAAGGTCAAGCATGATGCTTACTTCAGCATCTCAAGAGATGATAAAAATATCCAAAGATGACACAAACTAGTTTAAATTTTTATCCTGTAGAAGACAAAATTTGCTGTATACAAAAACATACAAGCCCTGTGATCTGAGGATTTCAAATTAGTGTTGCAAATAGAAATAAATTATTAATCCAGGGTTCTAAAACTGTCAAGGAATGAAAGGTAGTCTCCCATCCCACACTGAAAATGACAAGGGTTATTTTTAATTTCCCTCATTAAAAAAATTACCTTGACTTCACATTACTTTCCAATGTTCCTTATGATCCTGAACACAGGAACACAACACAATCATAGCTATTGTCATAAGTGTACAGGGAACAGAATACAATAGCTGGGATACACTACCACACAGAAGCAGGCTGAGATCCCTGATAATGTACCTAAAAATAAGAGCAGGACTATAAACAAGGAAGCCAAATCACTGTGAGGTTTAACAGACAAGTGTATTATGCCAGACTAAACACCAAGACTGAGGCCCATGTTAAGATCATTGATGGTTATCTTCTTTTTTTCCTTTTTACCTGACTCTGGCTTTTGTAACTCCTCCTTATGCCAGCAGGTTGAATTTGGCCTGATGTTAACCCTGTACTCCCAAGAAAGAGGGCAGTGGTAAGAATATAGGTTAAATATGTACTAAGGAAAATTTCATAGCTTGGGCTCCAAAATTGCTCAAAAGGTCTAAATACTCTCAGCAATATAATGCCAATATATGACAAAGTTATAAGTTTATGCCACTCTAAATGAGATTGAGTGTTTTAGTCCACTTGTTTCATTCGGGATGCTAAAAAAGTGAAATTACAACAGCTAAGGACTTGCTTGACAAAAATAAACATATATGGAAGATAAAATCCTTGCCATAAAGAACATGATGGATTTTGCCTGTTTTGTTCATTGGGACAAAACCTTTGACTACAGAACTTATTTTTAATTACTGATAGACTGGTCAGAACTGTGTAAGGGAACAGAAAGTTGTTGGGTTTTTTTTCCCCCCCATCATGTTCACAGAAAAGAATCAGACATCTCTTGAGTGAGACACCTGGAACCCTTCCAGTCGCTGTTGGAATCCAGAAACACATGGAAATGGGCCGATATCCTCTAGTCTCTGCTGTGTCTTTGTATAAAACATTCATTAAACTATGGTGAAGCTTTCAGAGCTTCACACACTGTGATACATACAAGAGTATACTAATAGCTTAAACTACGTCATCTTTAAATTTACATTAGGATCACTAGCAAAATGAATCATTTAAGCTGGGTGCACATGGAAGATTTCTGCCAGTTTCAAACAATGCAAAATGAATTAATTATCTTAAAGATGACGCTTACATTTTTGACCACTTAACTGTATACAGGTCATTGTATATACTGTAATTCCTTGTGAGCCATTTTCCTTTGGAACAAGAGATAACGACTTGCCAACGTTAGCACAGTGTGCTCAGTGCATTTATAAACAAAGTAGGATTTCAGATGTACAGGAATAGAAATGAGAACAAATGTAATGAAGCTTTGGACATTTTTAAACTATTACTGAGTACTGTGCAACAGAAAGTTCAAATAAAAATATCCAGCATAAAAGTAGAAACTCTGTACATGATTACCTTATTTTTATCAAAAGCTAGGCATGCCATAAGATCATTAATGATCCTTGTGAGATTATTGATGATTGAATAGTTGCTTAAAACATCAGACATATCTGAAATATCCGAAAATTTCTGGAGAAGATTATGTAGACTCCTTGAAAATTCAGGCACCATCAAATGCAACCAACAGTGATTAGGCTGTCAGGGGATTAAAAAAAAGAAACAGAGAGGTAGATTAAATATCACACTTTTGCAAAAACTGGTTAAGCAGCTCAACCTACAAAAGTAGATTAGACTGTTCTTTCCAATTTAAATTATCTTGAAAGTCCAAATTAAAATTAGGCTTCTTTAGTCTGGCCAACTTTCTCTTCACTCCTTTTGGTAAAATTTCTATTCTCACTGATACTGACATATTTATGGCTGCCTGTTAAATGCCATCCCTTCATTAAATTCTTAATGAATGCTAAGCCTCAGTCTGTTGAGAATTTGAGCCTTGGGACATACTACTATGAACCCTAGTCCATGCTTTCATTAACTTTTTTTTTTTAAGTAACTACTGCTTTAAGAATTTTCTCCAGACTTTATTTAAACCAATCTCAGTTTTCATTTTATTATTGTTACCCTACATGACCCAGTTAACCCCAAAGATCCCTGATTTAAATATTTTCTAAGGAATGTTTCTGTAAACGTTTTGTATTAAATGCATGTGTGCTTTTATCCACGTTTAAACTACTTAACTTAGTTAACTCCTTCTCTTCAGCTTTTTCAATAAATACAATTCCTGGGAACTGTTTCTACATCTTAAAGTCTTTCTTTCCCTGAATTTTCACCAGCAAAAGGGTTCCGCTCAGGCTGTTGCAGTATCTGCAACATCTTTGCCATTGGAATAGAATTCCAATCCTTTCACTGACACCTAGACAATCAGTTTGCAGATAAAGTTTGTACAGCTGTTCATGTTATTAAAACCTGGTCATTCATCTTGCTGCCTCAGAGGGAGTCGTTAACTTCTTTCACTTAGATTTACATAACAGTAGTCAAGTAAATAAAAAAGCTACCCAGCCTAGAAAAAACTTTAACTCAATATAAGGTCAACAAAAATATAGGTAATGCATTAGTCATGCTGCAACATATTGCAATGTACCTGGAAATCTCTTCCCAATAAATGCTGAATTTGGTAAATGTTATGAGAATTTATTCCATATGTGAAGCTATTTTACCAATGGTGAAAAATGTCTTAGGATTATTAAAGCCTGTCAGATATGAAGATCTTGGCCCAGTGACCCCTAAGTACTCTCACTATCACTAAACCAGTTTCCAATTGCTGCCCAGTGGATGGATGGCATTCACTGAATCCATCCACTCCACCTTCTGCAATACACAGTAAATGTTTGGCAATGTATCCACTTCTAGACTTAATCTAATTTTACTCACTTTCTGCAATGAACCTGGATACAGATTCTTTATTAAAAAATATTTATCCGCTATTATCAATATAATCACTTGGTGACAAATTACTTTCTCAGTGACACAAGTGTTGTTATGCCTTGATGTGTAAATGTTTTTGATGAGGAAAAACACACATCACACTTTCAAAGACAAACCAGATGATTAGAATTCCAGGCTTAGAGAACCAAATGTAAACACATTGCTCAGTTCCACCTGACTTTTCACTTTTTTGTACAACTCTCTTGCACACTGAAAACAAGTGGCAAGTCAGTATTGTCACCTTCTGTAATTATATCAATGATGTAAAAATGAACGAAGCAAAACGTGAAATGGATGGCATTTGGCTTGATACTGCTTCTTTTTCCTTCAAGCACAACAACAGGAGAGAAGAGGCAGAAGGAAAAATTAGAGAAAGCTTGTTGAAATGGCACAACACATGCTGCTCGAATGGAGTAGAGGTCCTATTGCCCTCACAAGACAGGCAATGCATTTCCCTCTGCTTGGTTTAGGAACATAGACACAGAACTTCTGCACTTCCCTGAACTGCAAACTTGTTTCCTCTGAGATTTTGTGGGTTTGCACTCTCCTCTGGCAGGACTAGCAAAAGCTTGCTGCTTCTCGTAGTGAGCATTTGGCAACTCCAGCAGGGAATCTATTTTGTTGCTTCTGCGGTTTAGCATGTGTGTGGGAGTCTCTTCTAACTGAACCATTCTGACCTACAAAGCTGTGCAATCACTTGCTACCTCAATATCTACCAAACATGGGATGAAACTGCTGAAATTGAAAGATGTGACATTGAAAGGAGAAATGGAGGTTTAACTGCTTTATGTAACCTTTGACCAAGATTTACATTTTAGGGTAATTCCAAATCTGACTTCCCTTGTACTTACAGGTAGTCCTCATTTAGCTTTTTCTTTCTACATTTACCTAAAAGTTTGAAGTTTATCTTCTCTTCTGAGTTCAGACCTTCTGCTGCTGCCATCTTTGCCTTTTAACCTTCAGGTTAGACTACACAGTTCACTCTGTGCAAGACTACTTTTAAAGTCACTGAGATGCCTTGAGCTAGTGCATAATGCAACAACCCTTCTGTTTAATGGATCAGGTCAGTCTGTTCCTGTTACGTGCACTACACTGGCTTTCCATCTGCTTTGCATTCACCCTGCCTTCCTACCTTCAGTAATCTACATTTGAGACTTGCTACCTTGGGTACATTTCCTACTTTATGCATGCACTGAAGACCGAAATCTGTTGGAAAAAAAAAAAAATTGTAGAGCACCATTTCAATCCTTTTAGAGCTGAACAAAGGGCATTCACCTTATGCGAAGCCAGCTTGCTGGGCTTCCCAGCTTGCAGGGACCTACCAGAACCCAGAGCAAAACTTTCTTATTGAGACAGCCTTTGCTGTGGTATGTGTAACACAACCTGAAATCCCCAGAAAGGCTTTTGGCAAAGTGGGATGTGAACACTGATGAATACTTCCTCCTACAAAGGCATGTGGCCAGGAGCTGCACCTTCCATCACCATGACTGAAAGTGGTGTATGAACAAAGGGAATGTGGAAATCCCAGCTCTGAACTTCACTTCTTAATTATTTCTTGGCTGTTCATCATAAATGTAAACTGGATCTAAGTTTCTGGACATGATGCAGCAAGATGACATGGCATTTAAACTGTAGAAAAGAAACCAAGTACTGGCAGCCAAACCTGAACCACAGAGTGAGATAGGAGTTAAGCAGTGAGAACGAGGACTTATTGCTCAAGCAGGCTCCCTGGACTTCTTCACCTGCAGTGCCAACCTCCCCAGGAGTGCAGCGGCGTGAACTGTCCCAGTCCAGCCTGCCTCTTGCCCATCAGCTACTGCACTCATTCTGAAGGCTGTGGAGCAGTGCCTGGGCTACAGCTGTCCTCCACAAGCATGAATCATATCACATCAGGTACCAAAATAATTGAATTTCAAAAGGCACCCCTGCCAAGGGGATGGTAGCAGCCAGTCTTACTTCCTTTTTCTCTTGATATTTGCTATATTCAGAAATGGAAATTTTTCCATTTGTTTTAATTCTGTTACGTAGGATCTAGTTCCTGACTTCCATAGCATTTGTTCTGCAGAGCTTTTCTGTCTAAGGAATCAAGTTTAAACTGGGTTTTCTAAAGCACTCTAAGTTTTAGTAAAAACCTCAAGTTTCCAACAAAACTCATAAAAACACTTCCAGATCTGCCATAATATCTAGTAAATTTACAGCTCAGGGCCCTTCACTATCTCATCCTCCTTTTCCTCCAGCTATCTTCTTGTTATTCAGGACTGAGAGAATGTTGCTTCTGGCATCATTCTCCAATATCAATAGGGAATATTGCTAGATTTGCTACAATGTTGTAGGATAGTATCACACACAAATTGGAATCTCTTAATGAAAACTTCACCCAGACACAAAACAGCTTCTTACATTTACCAGATATTTCCAACTACTTACCTATATGTACAATAATTCTTTCTTAAGATAGGCACAATATTGTTCGGTTTAACTAACAAACTAGTCCTTTTCTCACTTTTTTCTTTCCTTAAAACAATATAAATGCTATAGGATTAAGGAAGTGTAGCTGGAAAGCCACCCAGTCGAAAAGGACCTGGGAGTATGGTCGACAGCTGGCTGAGTATGAGCCGGCAGTGTGCCCAGGTGCCAAGAAGGCCAACAACATCCTGGCTTGTATCAGGAACAGTGTGGCCAGCAGGACTAGTCCCCTGATCATCCCCCTGCACTCAGTACTGGTAAGGCCACACCTTGAATACTGCATTCTGTTTTGGGCCCTTCATTACAAGAAAGACAATCTGGTGCTGGAGCACATCCACAGAAGAGCAACAAATCTGGTGAGGGGTCTAAAGAACAAGTCTTATAAGGAGCAGCTGAGGGAACTGCGATTGTTTAGCCTGGAAAAAAAGGAGGCTGAGGGGAGACCTTATTGCTCTTTACAACGACCTGAAAGGAGGTGGTAGTGAGGTGGGAGTTGGTCTCTTCTCCCAAGCAACAAGAAGTGAGACAAGAGGAAGCTACCTCAAGGTGTGCCAGGGGAGGTTTAGATTGGATATTAGGAAAAATCTCTTCACTGAAAGGATTGTGAGGCACTGGAACAGGCTGCCCAGCAAAGTGCTGGAGTTACGGTCTCTGGAGGTATTTAAACACACATAGATGTGGTGCTGAAGAACATGGTTTAGGGGTGACTTGGTAGTGCAAGTTGACATTTGGACTTGATCTGAAAGGTGTCTTCCAAACAAATGATTCTATGATTCTAGGATTCTATACTAGAGTATAGCATTCAGCTTAATTTCTACTTTCATCTTGTTTCCTTCTCTCCTTTTTCTTGCAGTGTACGCAACAACCAGTAGAGAATTTTCAATGCACTATTCTAAAAATACTTCTTTAAAACTATGGAAAACCATCAATAATATTTAGTAGAATAAGAAAGAAGATAATATGAAAAAGCTTTTAATACAAAATGTTCTATAGTTTTAAAGAAGGTAGACGATGCTTTTTGAAAGTATTGCTATGTATTAGCTATGGTATTATACAGAAGAATAATATAAAGTATGTTTGAATGAAATAATATCCTTATGTTCTACCAGTTTGGTTAGTTACTGATGCTGAATTTAGGATTCTCTTTATTGTTATTCAGCATTTGTTGTGCTTTAATGGCATTTCCACTAGCTGAAATGAGAAGGACATTCCACAGTATATTCCAAAGTACAAATAGATAACAACTACTTCTTTATGAAAACAACAATTTTCAATTGACATGATGGAATAATACCATAGTTTAGCTTTTTCCAGAGAAAATTTTTAAAAATTTAGTATGAAGAAACGGTTTTCAAGGATTCCTGCAATTAAAAAGGTTCTAAGTGACTGCAGGAATCTCTCTACATTTCTTTTAAATGAATACTTGTGAAGCATATGAAAAGTGAGATAACCATTATTTAACTGTAACTTACTAAGCCATAGGACTAGGTACAAAACATTATGCCATCACTGGTTCCAGTGGGTTATTTCACTGGGATTAACTTGAAGTGGTTGTACATACCAGACTATCCATCTTCGGGACATATTTAAGGGTTATCATATAATCATTTGGGAGATTTCCAACCTACAACAAACAGAAAATAAAAATGTTATTACTGACTACACAAAGTAAGACTGAATTTCCATCACTTAATTCAACAAAATTTATCAAATATTCAACACAAATTTTCAGTAACCTACGAGGTGCCAAAGGTTACATACTCACTTCTCTGTGGAATTGCTACTGACTCTGACTTGCTCACAATTGAAGCCTCTTTCCACACCTCTGTAACATTCCCACATCCAATCTGATCATGTTCAATGCTACCCCTTCCCAGCAGAATTAAAGCCAGTAATGTAGTGTGGGGAAGTGATCTGAGGCTATTCATTGCTGCAGAAACTCTACTGCATTTTCATTTTTTTAATGGCATGTCATGTAAAAACTTCAAGACTTTCATGTAACCACAACCACTCCAAACAGTGGAGGACCAAGCAGTCTTTAAGCCTTTTTCCTTCAAATAATTTCTAACTTCAGCAGGTACCTGAACCTAAAAAATATACTGTCTGCCTTGTGCCTAGTTATGTACCAGGTCAAAATAAAGATTTAAGCACCACTAGCTTTGCAGCTGTGCCTCTTACTAATGGGGAGCAACATAATTATATCATAGCAATGTCCTTGGGCAAAGGATAGTTTTCACATGCCTAAGCTCAGTGTGGCTTTGCAGATATGAGTGAGTACGGGGTGTGGTGAAGCAAGGATCAGGAGTGGAAGAAGGGTTACCACTGAATTATACAACACAATCTGCCATAGATGGGATCCAACACTACCATTAGACATGGTAGATCACCTGGGAAGTGTGCTGAGTGGGGAGTTGAAGAGGAAGACCCTGCCACGATCCACAACCACTTGAAGTACTTTTTTCAAAAGGTTTACCAATATGATGCTTAGTGATAGAGCAAATGTGTTTTCTTTTGTATCAGTGATTCAACTGATGTTTCTCATCCTAGTTTGAAATACATTTTGTCAAAAGATAATAAGCACATACATAATTCCTTTGGTGAAACAGAGTCTATACTTTGTTCAGCAAAGCATTTCCACTTCTTTGGGTTAAAGATCATTCTGTTGTGGATGCTTTTTATTCTGCTGCTATAGCAACCAGCACAGTAATTTTTTTTTCCTGTGCAGTTTTTAGGTAGCATTTTGTTTGATACAACAGAAATTTTTTTCGTCAATTTACTTGTTAATTAAAATGTAGTTTCAATTTGTTTGACACAATTTTTTTTTGTTAATTCAAATGTAGTTTCAATTAAAAATTAAAACAGCAATTTCAAAATGTTATGATTCTAGAAATTATCAAGGACAATACTTAGGCACAGTCAGCTACTAGTGAATTCCAAACATTTTTTTATTTACAATGTGGGCTGAGCCACACTCTTTCAGTTCAATGACATCTAGCTTTCACCTACAGCTTTAAAAAATAAAGTTCTATACAAATGATCCTGGTAAATTCTTTTCCATAGATCATTTTTCTCTTTTATTTTCATACATACGCATTCCTAAAGCAGCAGTTGCAGAAGTGCCACTAAAATTCTCTGTATCAATTTCCATTTACCTGCCATTTTGGGGAACTGATTCAAGACGTTATAAATACTGAAAAATATTGCAATAATTTTCTCTTTCTTTAAAGCATATGACTTATTCTAAGTCTTTACCCACTTTTTTGAATATTTTTCCTTTCTCTAAAAACATCCTGACATCATGACACATTAATAGGTAATCCAGTTTCTTTTCCAGCTTCCTCTGCGTGCCTAGAGATTTAGGATTAGCAGCACTTCAAGCAGCAAAGATAGAGAAGATGCTACTGTATGTGCAAAGTTTCCCATACTCACTCTAGAGGGATTCAATACTTAGCAATGTCAGCAAAAGCACTGCTCTTTAAGAAAGGTCACTGCAAGATTAAATCTGTTCCAAATCAATGAACACTACAAGAATTTATATGCATTATGTATACCATCTACTTTACTGGCATCAGAGCCTGTCAGGCACTTTTCATGCACAGTTAAAAAAATTTAACTGCCCAAGAGCTCCTACAGCTTCTCAAACAAAGGCAGAGAATAGAGCTCAGCCTCAGATATATTTCTCCTTGACAGACTGTGAATCAGAAAAGATATTTTTGAATTTACTACTAAAAATGGAGATCACTGGAGGGGAGGGTGTCAAACGCAAAATATATGCCCTGCCTCAAGACAAAACAACTTGTTAGAAGTTTTATCAATCGCTCCACATGCCAGATGCTCTGCTGATGGTAAGTGATGGAGCTCAGTCAAAGAAGACTAACCACAAAGACTACCATCCAAAACCAAGCACTTACTTTTCAGCTGCTGAAAGGAATGAAAGGATTCTACATACCTGCTCTGTGTGGGGTGACTGACTGCTGGAAAGGGACTGTCCCTTGAAACAACCTGAGTTCCAGAATGGCTTTTTTGGCTCCTGTACTCAAATCCTTAAGAACAGCGACAAATTTAGGGGCCACAAAACACCTGCCTGCGTGACTTTCCTTGGTTTAGACAAAAGTAACAGTTTTGATGATTATGGAGAACATCAACTAATAATCTTGGAAAGTAAAGAACTAAAATAACCCTGCCATGCAATTAAAAAGCCTTAAAAAAATCTCTCCGATTTAGCGGGTGTGTGTGGTTGTAGAAATCCTATTAGGATCTGAGAAGATGTGAAGAACAGGTAATCTACTCTTTAAATTCATACAAGACCAACATTAAGTGCTATATTCCTAGCTGTATCAAAATCTCAGACTGGGGAATGTAAAATTCCTTTTGACATACAGAGGTCTGAATATTTAATGCCGGACTGTTAACATTGCATAACCCAAATATACTTTCAAAATATGCGCATGGTCTCATAGACAGGGAGATGAAAAAGGAAGGTTGTAAAAGCAAATTGGGTTCCATAAACTGATCTTTCATCAAAACAGCAGAACAGAAACAAGATGACCTATCTCTGCAGCTAAGTGCTTTGAAATAATGGCTATTGCTCTTGGAAATTCTCTTTATTGTGACTCTTCTGAAAATTTTAAGGAGGCAAGCATAGATATCATTACTTTTTTTATACACAGATCAAAGATAAAGTAAGTCCTTAAAGCAAAAATTACCATTTACCACTGTCAGTGATTTCTTTTTTACTCTGAGGCATATAACAGGGAAACAATACTTTCATTCTGGCTACCATTTATACCTCACATTTCTCTCTTCTTCATTTCCCTTTAGTATTGTTTAATGCCTCTGCATTTCCCTTGTTTGCATACCCTGGCTTTTCTTTTCCTGCATGAGCTTTCACTTTCTGTTCATCATATCTGCAATCTACTCTATCTCATCTTTTAATGAAGCAGTTAATAAAATCCTCATCATTTGGCTTAAGACAACATGCTAACGATTTCCTTTCACACTTCTTGCAGCCATAGTGGCAGATTATTTGCAGGATAACAACACTGGATCATTTTTTTATAACCCCTTCACTCGGAGACGTAGATACATTTAAAAATAAATATCAAATTTTGCAGAGCGCGTAAAGTACACATCTACAGCAAAGATGCAAAGTGGAGGCAAACTGTTTGAAACAGCATGTCTCAAACAAGCAACCTGGTCAGTAAATGCTGACTATTGTTTAGGCTCCCAACATTCAAAAGAAAAAAAAATATTTTAGAGAGGCAAATCATGGAAAAAGAGGTGAATATCTTAGATTTTGATAATGGATGAAACAAAAATATGCACGTACACTGTATACATACTGCACAGTTCAGTGAAAATTCTACTTTATGTAGGTTTGATGTTCATATTTAACAAACGTACAACAGATTCCTAGTTCTTATGCAAAATCAGAGTCACATTTACAGCAATGCAGCTTTCTGCTGACTTCATGTGCTGAAAAGAACAATAGGGACAGGCTTTATTGACAGGTGCTGCAATTACAGTTTCAAAATACAGAACATTTGTTCATCAAGTAATGTGTTTCCCTCCAGACATCTTCATTTAAAAAGAAGCAGGACTGCAAGTGATTAGTAACGCAGAATGAAGACTCTAAATACTTTTGTTCTCTATAGGTATGAAATTATGCTCTTTTGAAGTTCCCACTATCCAAAAACAAACACAGAATGATTGTTCAATTGTTCTTTCCTTCTTAAAGTCATTTTACTTTCTTCATATGACAAAACTATATTTTAAAGATTTGAATAAGATCAGTCTTACAGAAAGCAAGCAACTTTTATATGAACAGATAGCAGTCTAGTTTGCTTTTAAGTTGATTAATGCTCAGAAATTTTATTGTTATTGAACATGCTCTTTCTTTCAGATTCTAGCTTCTGGTACGAGTCTAGTATGAAGCTAGTGAAAAATCCAGATTAACAGCGCTGAAAACAAGTTACACCACATATCTGTCCTCAATTTATTATTCAACACAAACTTGATTAGGCAAATGACCCAATTTACAGGCACTGCACAGTGTTCCTTATTTATTCTCCAATATCTTAGGCTTAGTAGACATCCCTGGTCTATATTCACAGAGTGTGTTCACAGAGGCATGTTGTTCTCATATTCCTAGAATACAGTACGGTTGAGCAGAACAGCTGCAGCCATGCTCAGGGGTTTTCTACCAGTGATATAGGGGTTTTGCAGTACTTGGAACAAGAAGCCTAGAAACAAATAAATGAAGACTAGGTTGCATCAAGCTACAGGCAAAAGAGTTTGGTAAGGAACTGTAGCATTGTTTTGCAAGCTGTAGGTGAACTGCAGTAGAGGTAGCGAAGAACAGAGTAGGAAAAAAGATGAACATGGATTCATGCTGCTAAGAATTTTAGCATGAGATAAGAAGAGGATGAGAATTTGCCTGGAGTTCATCAAGAAGCATCCTTCCCATGACCACAGACAGTGTAACAGATACCACACAAATAATGAGGAGAAGCTAGGACAAGAGGGCAAACTCAGCATGTGTTAAGACTTCACAGGTAGTGTTAATAGTTAATGCCTTTGAAGACAAAACCGAGAAGCTTGCAGTTGATAGTAAAAAAAGGAGGAACAGCTTGAAGGAAATAAGTAGAAGATATAGGGTCAGAGCAGCACATTAATAGACAAAAGGTAAAATTACAGAAGTCAAAGACAAAAAAAAAAAAAAGATTTTTCAGTATACAGGATTTTTATCCACCAAAAATTTGGAAGAAAAATGAATTTGTATGGACAGAGAGCTACAAAAACATTTTCTCCTGTGACGACAGTAAAAACAATGGAGGTTTTAAAAGTGATCATACAAGGGTCTGTGAAGTGGCAAGAGCCAAAATGGACACCTTTGTTATAGATGTGAATTGCTAGGAAAAGATGGTGACATACTTTTAC
Source organism: Coracias cyanogaster (assembly GCA_033124195.1). NCBI lineage: Eukaryota > Metazoa > Chordata > Aves > Coraciiformes > Coraciidae > Coracias > Coracias cyanogaster. The sequence continues at coordinate 22,065 of JAVSBS010012013.1, read as the reverse complement.
AGTGAGGAGAAAAGGTCCAGGAAAGGCTAACATTTTGGGGAGGTGAAGAGATCACAACCTTCCTCAGTGGAAGATTCAGGTCATATTGAATCTAAGCTGATGTCTGAGCATTTATGATGAGACAGAAGGAAGAGAGGCCAATGTCCAAAGTTAAATGATGGGATTTGTGTACTCCACCAAACAACTAGAGATACAGGACTATACTCACGACTGTGGAGAAAAGGGTTTAAAGAACATAACAGTGTGACTGAGAATAGAGTCTTCAACTATCATACCACTCTCACAAGTGTGACAGGGCTTGTGGATAACATCACAATAACTATAGACAATAATTGTACATATAACACTAGCTTCTCTAAAATCCTTGGTGGTACAATTGGTTCTCCATGTGAAAGGGGAGGACATTCATTAATGACACCACATACTACTGACATGAACTCTTTGGATTAGTGGAGAAAAGATTTTTAAAGGCCAATAGGATCAATAAAGAACCCAGCCACCTATGGGTGATACATGTAATTTGGAAGATATAAATCATCAGAATATCGTTCCTTAATTGAGTATAATTTGTTTCAAAAAGCAGAAGTGGCAGGAAAACATATATATTAATTTACAAGACTTGCAGATTCTCCTAAATTATATTTTTAAGCAATACCATGTTGGAGTCCATATTATATGTACTAAGGATATACTCCATATAACATTAAAAAATTGTACTTTTTATCAGTCAGTATTAGTTGTGTATTTTTCCCTTCTCATATTCACAGTCAGCTAATGATATTTTGTTCTCAATGTCAAGTTGTCATGGTGTAGAATTTAAAATAGAATAACCAATTTGAAACACAGTCAGTTTAACTGAAACCAAGAGCTCTTATACTATATTTAAGATATTAAACTTATTTCCATGTTATTCTTTCATTTCTCAAGTGGCTTTATAGAAATTATTTCTGCATGAAAAATCTATGCAAATATTAACACAGACAGACAAAACAGGGATACAGACTTTCATCAAAACATTCTCAGGTGCACAGCTCAAAACAGATGGAATCCAGGTGTTTAAGCTTTGTATTTTCTGCATCTCTCTGTTATTTCTCCAACCCAAAATATCTTTGAACTTGCTAGTTAACTTCTCCCAAATTTTGCACTTGGTAGAGATCTGAAAGGTATGGCTGTAAGTCAGAAGGACCGTACAGCATCTTTACTGAGGAGTGGCCAGAAGAGCTCAGCCCTACCCCCACTCTGTTCAGACTTGGCAGCAACAGAAGCACAGTGTAACCTGCATACTTGGCAGAAGTCGTCTTCCAGGACAAGCAGCACATGCACCAGAACTGTAACCACACAAAGTCCTTCTGGCTCAGCCAAACGCCCAAACAAAAGGGGATATATTTGGGCAAGAGCCCAAAACATTGCCCAGGTAGGCATCATGCCTAGGGGGCATGGGAGGGAACTAGCAAACCACTCTGCCTGTGGAGAACTAAAAGGGTATGTGGAAGAGGGTGGGGTATGGAAACGGTGTTGCAGGGATATGTTCAAGAACTCCTGTTGCTGGACTAGTCTGGAGGAAGATGTAGGAAAACGATACAGAAAGTCACAGTCAAACTAAAAATTAACCTATTTTTATGATATTAGTTTTCTTTCACAGTTATCTAAAAAAAGTGTGATTGCTCAAGCTGCATGCAAATTTTTGTAACCTGTATTTATACATTCTGGAACTTAAAATGGTACAAAATAGAAAGCTAAAGCATTTGTTCTGAGGATACATAATTGACAAAAAGTTATTGCTAACCCTGTGCCTGACCATTTCACCAGTACTCACAGGAGTTCTATTGTTCTGTCATACTTTCAACAGGTTTAAATCAAAGCTTAATACTCTTTCAAGAGATGAAATATTATCTTGAATGAACATGCCTATATTTCAGAATTCTGTCTAGTAACAGTCAAGATGTGCTTAAATAAATTCAGTTCTTACACTAAGCTGTGAGTTCTTCAGACTTAAAACTTCTAGGTACTGGAAGCAGAGAGAAACATATAATGAGTGTAGCCCACACATCTAAAGGCTGTATCAGCCGTTCAACGGTTATTGCCTTGATTGCTACAATGGTGTCTAACTTAATTTTGGTTTTATATACAGCACATAGTTTCCCATACACCTAAGGTAAAGATTTGTTTCATTTCTGTTGTGTTTGCCATCGGTCTGCTCCACACAAATCAGTAACAGAAAGACAATAATCTTTAATCTGCATGGGAAGCAATCTGATTCTAGACAATGTTTGAGGCAAACAAGACTTTTGACAATTTTTATGGAAGGGAAGAAAACATATGTACATACACTCCAGCTTGGTCAAGAAGATAATGTCTTCAATGAGCTCTGACACTATTCTCCAGTCTCGGCTATAAAGGTTTTCATTTTGATGAAGTCACAGATGCTGAAGAACTTTTATTTTTTTATACTCCTCTGGTTCTAATATAGATTTGCTAACTTTGCTTAAAAATGTGTCATTAACCACTTCTGTTTAACATAAAGAACAATTTAAAATAAAAGCTACTTACCAATTTTGCAATATCATTTACATCATCTGTCACTGGATTCCCGCAGGAACTCTGGGCTTTGACAAGAGGATTAAGTAGGAGTAGTTGAAGACAAAAGCAAGCGATAATCCAAGTCTATTTATTAAAAAAAACAAAAACAAAAACAAAAAAAACCCAAACAAGTAAGCAATCTCCAAACACAAAGTAACATTATACTATAATAATGTTTTTAATATATGAAGTCTAGATGCAACAATACTCTTCATCTTTCATGAGGACATACTTACTTGTACCACTATAGTATCATCTTAGTGGCAGAGATCCACAGAAATGCACTTAATTGATCTTTTCTGGAAGCAAGTACATTTAGACTATAAATGGAAAACCTGGTATTAAGCCATCAGATTACTTGTGCAGGAATCAGGTCAGGTGAGTTTCTGCAAAGTTTACAGATACTAAAGGAGAGACAAACTTTGCAGTATCAACATGGTATCTTTGCAAGATCAACATAAAGCTAACTAAATACTTGCCATTAACCTGATAAGGTATTTGATAAATCTGTGCCTCTAATGAATGATACAGAACAAAATTATACCAGACCTTCAGCAAGATAAAAGAAGAAAAAGTTCATAATCGCAGCCATCACATTTGGGTACTGAAACAGGATGCTAAACCATAGTAGGATTCCGCCCAAATACTGAAATCTCAAGCAGCAATACTATACATCTTCTCTAAGCGACATGTCCTGGTCTCCCAGGAGCAGCTGCTTGGCTTTGGCAATACACTCCCTTCCTAAATCTTATTAGGAACAGCAATGCAATGTACTCACACAGGCTTGTGAGACTCAGCCAGAAAAGCACCAGAAAACTAGCTGCAATGCACCTGGGTGTCGCCTTGGCTATACTGCCTCAACTTCCTTGCCTTCTGTTGTTTCTTGTGCTTTGCTGGTTTCCCACAGAGCCCCGTGCCAGGTTTAAGCAGCATATCTCTATTTCCAGAATGTTAAAGCATTTAAGTTACAGATAATCAAAAGTTGCCTAGGGTTGGGAAGCTTCTTGTGCCAGCTGACTGAAGCTGTCAGCAAGAGCCGATAATGGTGTAAATTTACTGCAAGTATGGAATTTGTGTGTGCAGGCTTCTGAGTCTCCATGAAGGCATACTGAGATCAGAATTTGCTTTTGCATGATCCAAGATGCATCTCAGCCATGTTTGCTCCATGTGACAGGTAAAGAGCTCCTGTATTCAGCCTTACCTGCAAATGCTATCCAACCTTTCAATTTAAGACCAAAGTAAATCAAACAACATAGACAAAGCTCTCTAGGAAAGTAAAGTGAGAAAATCACTGATTTGAAAGATTTAAGTGTTGTTATAGTATCCTAGAGGAGCTAAGAAAGCATGATGATAAAGATTGCTCAGGAGCTACATAAACATGACAAAACAGTGCCAGGGACTTTACCTAGAGGTATTAAAAGACAAGTAAATCTCTCCCTTGTATCTTATATCTGCCCTGGTTCAGCCAGGACAGGGTTAATTTTTAGCAAGAGTTGGAGGGGAGCCACAGCCAGGCTATTCCATGTTTTCTCATTGTTGTTGCTGCTGTTGTTGTTCTGATTGTTTCTTGTGCGTTATCATCTTAAATTCTCCTTATCTCAACCCCGGGCTTTGTGCTTTTCCTTTTCTCCCTTCCCGAGCCTTGTGGTGGGGGGGCAGCGGCACATAGCGCTCAGGCCCTGGCAGGTTCTAAACCACCACAGCCTTTTTGGCGCCCAACATGGGACACAGGGGTTTAAGGTAAGGAGAGAATCTGATCAGAGTATGCTAAAATAATTTGTTAGACACAGTTTTTCTGTTTATATAGTTTGAATAGAGTATGTTTACAATGCTGGCCACTTTGCCTGGCAGTGATGTATTAATCCTTATAGCCACTGTGTGTTCCCAGTGATGGTGTTTATCATCCCTGGGAAATGGGTCAAGGGTCTCACACTTTACTGGATACTGATGACTTATGATCTGATTGTGTCACTGCTGGGGGGCAAACTGCTACCTGTATGTGGCCTGGGTGTTTGTTAGTGGTCGCACCCCATCTATGGGTGAGACGGGGAGGAGACCTCCTCCACTTTCAAGAATCATTGGAACATCCAGGCCAGCATGTTCACAGTGATGTCTGCTGAATGTCTGCCAGGTCCTGTTTAAGGTTATACGGTTCTTACACAATACTATCATCCAGAGACCTGTCCCGAGGCTGGATAGTTATGAGATGCAAGGTGTGTGGGAGAGCATGGGCAAGTGCCTAGGCTCGTGGTCACCCCCAGTGTTTTGGAATTTCACTCCTGAGCAAGTGCAGAGTGCCAATAAATTAGTAAAGCACTTAGAAGAGGTGTCTTGTCAACCTGGCAATTATTGCAATGTGCAAATTACTGCAATGTGCTGGGGATTTGCCCATGCCTACCATGTCCTGCTCAGCACTATTCAGTGCCCTCAAGGGGAAGAAAAGGTCTCTGAACCTGAAAACATACCAACTGATAGCGCAGCTGGGTCAAAGAAACAGCCTGTGCCAGTATCAGTTGTCCCTATACAGAAAAAGAAATACACCAAAAAAATCAGTTTGTATAGTGAGGGATGAGGATGAACCAGGGTCATAAGGGAACAGGAGGAAGAGCTAGAGGTGGTCACCCGATTCCTATCCTTGAGTGAGCTGCAAGAAACACGGAAGGACTATAGCCATCTCCCAAGCGAGCAGATTGTCACCTGGCTGCTCCGATGTTGGGATTGTGGAGTCGGTGGTTTAAAACTAGAGGGGAAAGAGGCCAAGCAACTGGGATCCTTATCTAGGGAAGCAGGCATTGACAAGGCGATTGGGAAGCAGGTGCAGACCCTCAGCCTTTGGAGGTGACTCCTGTCAAGTGTAAGGGAAAGGTACACCTTCAAGGAGGATGTCATGTGTCAGCTACGCAAATGGACAACCATGGAGAAAGACATTCAGTATCTGAGGAAATTAGCTGTGCTGGAGATACTTTATGGTGAACTGAACAATAACCAGTCATCCATGGATCCAGACCAAGTTCAATGTACACCACCCATGTGGTGGAAGTTCCTGCAAAGTGCACCACCATCATATGCCAACTCATTAGCAGTGGTGTCCTGGAGAGATGGCTAGGGACAAACGGTGGATGAAGTGACTGGACAGCTCCAGCAGTATGAAGGAAGTATCTCTTCCTCTCTACGTGCCTGTGTTTCAGCTGTCAAGGAATTGTCTCAAGAGGTCCAGCAAATCAAAGACATGTCCCACTCTCCACCTGTACGGGTCCACATCTCAGCTATTAGGAGCAGATGCTTCCCTGTCAAAGACAAAGACCATGTAAGGTACAAACCACAGGGTACCCTGTGGTTTTACCCACGTGACCATGGAGAAGACATGAGAAAGTGGGATGGAAAACCCACTTCAATACTAGCTGCACAGGTACATGAGTTGCAAGAGAAGACAATAATAAAAGGGGAGTCCTCCAAGAAAAATGTTGCCTCAGTTTCCAGTGGGAAATCTCCTAGACAGAAGAGAAGGGCTGATCTGACATCTGATCCTCTTGAGGTTACCTTCAAGTTGTTCTTACATTAGGTCAGTGATTCCAATCAGGATTAGCGGGGCTCTGCCTTCATCCAGGTGGAGGAGAGGGATAACCAGATTTACTGGATTGTGTGGATCCAATGGCCTGGCACGTCAGACCCACAAGAATATAAGGCTCTAGTAGATACTAGTGTACAGTGCACCCTGATGCCATTGAGCTACAGAGGGAGTAAACCCATTTGTTATCTCTGGGGTGACAGAGGCATCCCAACAGCTGACTCTATTGGAAGCTGAAGTAAGTCTAATGGGGAAGAACTGGCACAAACACCCCGTTATGACTGGCCCAGATGTCCCATGGATTCTGGGAATAGACTATCTAAAGAGGGGCTACTTCAAGGACCCGATGGGCCTTTGGTATAGCTGCCCTGGAGGAAACTGAAGAATTGCCCACCTTACCTGGTCTCTCCGAGGACCCTTTGGTGGTGGGGTTGTTGAGGGCTGAAGACCAGCAGGTGCCAGTTGCCACCAAGATGGTGCACTGGTGGCAGTACCGCACCAACTGAGACTCTCTGATTCCCATCCAGCAGCTGATCCACCAGCTAGAGAACCAGAAGGTTCATCACCATTCTCCTTCATTCGCCCTTCAACAGCCCCATATGGCCAGTCCAAAAATCTAATGGGGAATGGAGGCTGTCACTGGACTACCATGGCCTGAATGAAGTGACACCAGCAATGAGTGCTGCAGTGTCAGACATGCTAGAGCTCCAATATGAACTGGAGTCAAAGGCAGCCAAGTGGTATGTCATGGTTGATACCGCTAATGTGTTTTTCCTCTATTGCTATTGCATCAGAGTGCAGGCCACAGTTTGTGTTCACTTGGAGGGGCATCCAGTACACCTGGATTCAATTGCCCCAGGGGTGGAAACACAGCTCCACCATTTGCCATGGACTGATCCACACTGCACCGGAGAAAGGTGGGGCTCCAGAACACCTGCAGTGTATTGACAACATCATCGTGTGGGAGAACACAGCAGGGGAAGTTTTTGTGAAAGGAAAGAAAATAATTGAAATCCTCCTGAAGGCCAGTTTTGCCATAAAGCAAAGTTAAGAGACTGGCACAGGAGATGCAATTCTTAGGATTAAAATGGCAAGAAGGGCGTCACCACATCCCAATGGATGTGATCAACAAAATAGCAGCTATGTCTCCACCAACCAGTCAACAGGACACTCAGTCTTTGTTGTGCACTGTGGGGTTCTGGAGGATGCACATCCCAGACTACAGCCAGATTGTGAGCCCACTCTACCATGTGACCCAGAAGAAGAATGATACTGAAGGGGGCCCTGAGCAGCAACAAGCCTTTGACTAAATTAAACAGGAGATTGTGAAGGCAGTAGCCCTTGGGCCAGTCTGGGCAGGACATTAAAAATGTGCTCTACACCACAGCCAGGAAGAATGGTGCCACTGGAGCCTCTGGCAGAGGGCATCCAGGGAAAACTGAGGCCAAACTTCTAGGCTTTTGGATTCATGGATACAAAGGCTCCGAAGCC
>JAVSBS010012012.1:7235-20325 GCA_033124195.1 Coracias cyanogaster | reverse complement strand
TATTCCTGCTGAGTGCAGGGGGGTTGGACTAGATGACCTTGAAAGGTCCTTTCCAACCCCATCCAGTCTATAATTCTATGAATAGGTGCTTTAAAACCTGAAGGAAGCTCTTCGAAGCTGTTGTGGTGCCTGCAGGCAGAGCTGGGCTGGGTCTAGCTGGAGGTCACTGCTGGCACAGGGCATGCTCCAGTACTGTTCCTGTAGGTCTTGCTCTCTGTGAAGCGAGTGATCTGTGTCCTCTCCAGTCAACAGCCAAGTGGCTCCATATTGTGCTGCCTGGCCACCGAGCACAGGGGGTTGGTCTCTGCAGAGCAAGCCCCGTTTTGGCGACTGTGATGCTGTAACCGCAGCAGAAGGCAGGGAGGGAGGTGGTGATAACCAGGGGGATTGTTTTCTTCTTTCTGTCCCGAGCAGTGGTGGAGTCTTGATCCCTGAAGGGATTTAAAAGCCATGGAGATGTGGTGGTGAGGGACATGGTTTCATGGTGCCCTGGCAGTGCTGGGGGAATGGTTGGACTCAATGATCTTAATGGTCTCTTCCAACCTAAACGATTCTATGATTCTTGCCTTTTTGTTGTCCATAGCTGCTGGGCTGTGAGGTCCTGCTCCGTCGGTCCTCGCTCTGAAGGCAGCTTCCAACTTAGACCAGGGATGGGGATGAGAAGGAACTTCTTCCTCCCAATCTCCACTGCAGTTCTGCTATTTCCAGTAAAAGACCCCTTCCTGGGTTTTTTTCCCAGGTGCCACTGGCCTACCTGGAGCTTTGGGAAGAGCTGAGCATGCAGGGCAGGGTGAGACCTGTGCCAGCTGATGGCTGGGGCAAAGCAGCTGTCTTTGAGCATTACTCCTCAGTCTGTGTCCCCTGGCACTGCGCATCCCCACCGACCCCCTGCTCTGTGTTTCCTCCTCCTCCTTGCTCAGTATGGCACCAGCATTGCAAGCACATCTGGCGTTTGGGGGGTTTCTTGTAGTCTTAATGGTTTTGAATGGTTTATTTGAGTTCTTGTACGTTGTTCTGGTGGTGAGAATGGTCTAGATAGAGCAGGGTGGTGGGTTTGTCCAGGGCAGCAGGGCTGTAAGAGCATAGCACAGCCTCCAGGTTCATCTTGTATCCCAGGAAGGAGCTATCACCCTTCCACACCCTGGATTTCCTGATCTATCCCCAAATCTTTGAGTCCAAATTAAAAAAAAAAGCTAAACTTCAGTGTTCACTGCTAGGGAGATGAAAGGTCTGCTGAGGTTGGAATGCAGGGAGAAGAGAAAAGATCTGTTGTTTCTGGGTTTGGGGTATTTTGTGCTAAGATCCATGTATTTGCAGGATGTGAAGCAGTTTGTTTGTGTGTGAAAAGACGCGGTGCAGCTTTGGTGGTGCTCTCCTGGATACTAGGGTCACGAGTGCTCAGCTGTCCTTACTCCATGCCTGCGTTTTCCACCTTTGTGTAGGGAAAAGTAAAGCAAAAGAACGTGCTGTGCTGCTTATGGCTGGATCCAACGCTCCATAAAGTGGATTTTTTTTCTCCCTCCGGTATTATCAGGTCATTTTGCCAAAATGAAGTTTCTAAAAATGACTCCTGCAGCAGTCACTGCCAAGCCAGATTTTTGGTGGAGGGATGCCACCGTAACTAAGCTTGTCTCTCGAGTTTCTGGAAAAGAATTCTAGGGCTTAAAATAGATTATACTTTGCTTTTTACATTAAAGTGTATATTTGAAAGTTTGTTTAGTCTCTGAAGCCCTTAAAAGAAGAATATATCGGTTCAAGAGGGAAGAGTGGAGGGAACTGAGAACCATAAATGCCAATGACATCCATGTGATTTTTATTGCAAGTCAGACTAGAAATGTGGAGGGGGTTCTGTTGCTGTTTGGATGAGCTCAGGTTTTCAAGCTCTCAGTCTTAGAAATACATGAGATGAGCCGCTTTAATCTTGCACGTACGATTTTTCATTCTGGACAATGAAGAAATTTCATATATGAGCAATCTGATCTAGTTAGAGACACCCCTGCTCACTGCAGGGATGGACTAGATGACCTTGGAAGGTCCCTTCCCACCCAAACCAGTCTGTGATTCTATGTGCAGAGAGATGGTGGAAGAAATTATTAAAGATGAGGGAAAAGGCACGTTGGTATGATAGATATCTGCCCCTCGTTCGATGCTCCAGGACAGGACCAAGACCAAACCCGGCTGCAGTTGGAGAATGTGTTTGGCAGTTGTTTTTTTTTATTCCTCTCCTGAAAAGCAATGATTATATTGCCAAGGATTGCAGGCTTTGTTGCTGCTGGACAGCTAAAGACCCTCCTCTTGCTGTCCTGCCAAGAGAAGCCTAATGTTCCTCTGTTGGGTGATATCCCCAGTTTTCACCCTTCCATAGCCATCTGCAGTGATGGTTTCGAATCTCACCTGCACTTCTGGGTGGATGCGATGAGAATATATCCCACTGTGGTTGGCTGGATTCAACACGCTGGGGAGGTCATTGGTGTGGGGAGCGAGGATGCGCCCCCTGATAACCCACCAGTGGTGTCTATGGAAAGAATTTCTTAAAAATCAAGTTGTCGGTGCTGCCCCATGGCCCTGCACGTCCCCCCTGCCACACAGCCAGGTACGGGAGCGTGGCTGCGATACTCGGTGGGTTTTGGGGAGCTGCCCGCGCCCTCGCGCACGGCCGGCCCCGACACCAAGCGTCGGCTCTTGAACGGGATGTTTGCTGTGTCCCGGCCGCGTAGCTCAGGGCTGTGTCCCAGCAGTGGACGTGCTGCCTCCCTGAGCTCATAGGATAATTAACACATGCGTGGCGATGGGTCTGTTGCGTGCGAGATGCTTGGTCTGTGTGCTGGGGCAGCCGGACACGCTGCACTTATGAGCATCATCATTCTGGGCTGTGGCTGGATCACTTATTCCCCAGAGTCCCTTAAGCCATATGGCCAAGAGGGACCCACGCGGCTACATTGATTAATTTTTAACACCCTTTTAGGCTACGTTAGACGTTTGAAGGGAAAATCCCAGCACCAGAGAGGCTCATCTGTGGCTCTCGGAGAGAGCGACTTTGGTTTTATACGTTACCGTGTTTGTAACACACGAGGAATCCGCCTCATCTGCGAACGCCGGGTTACTTCCCTGTTAATACACCAAAACTCAGAGTGTAATTTAAGTGACAGAAGTGCTTTCCCCAGGAGATATTATGAATCCTGATGTCCCACACCCCAACCCTCTCATTTACTTGCACAAAATTCGCAGCAGCAAGGCAGGACCTCACCGTCCATCACATGAACCCCACGGCCGGTTGCTGAGATGCGAGGCAAAAAAGCGACAGGCAACGAGGCAGGGGTGGGAAGTAGCAGATAAAGAAGGGAGGGGATTATTTCTGATGATAGTCCAAGCAGGAGCTCAGCAGAAACCTGCTGCGTTTCGCTCAGCTGCTTTGCTTTCCCCTGGCCCGGCTGCCCGCGGAGGTGCTGCCCTGCCCGGCATTTCATCTTGGGCGGCTTCGGCTGAAGCTGGCACGCGCTTGCATGCTCCAAACCAAACCCTGGGCTGAATTAATAGCCCTTTTCACTTCCCCGGTTCCAACCCTGCAGTTGAAGGTCATGGATTGAGGGGGTGTCAGGGTGAGCTGCCCTTCCAGAGACCTTTGCTTTTCCTTTTTTGGGGGCAAAATCATCCTTGTGCTTAAGATGATGCGTGGATCATGAGAGAAAAATGGTCCAAAAACGGTGCATTGCAGAAAAACAGATAAGGCTGAACTGGCGGTGCAGGGTAGGGGTGGTGGCCTCTCAAGTGTCATGGGGATCAGCACCTTGTACATTGGGTGGGCGACCAGGCACTACCCCCGGGCAGCTCTTTGGCCACTTTCCCTGGGGGAGAGGTGACAGCTTTGCTGTGCCAACAGCCCCTGCTTGCTCCCCTCTTGGTGGTGGGTGCCAGGAGCAGGACGTTGCCCCCCACACAGGGTTTCCAGCACACCCGGGGCTTCTGGCATATGTTTGCAATAACGTTTTCATCCTCAGATGTTTTTTGGTGATAGGAAAGCAAAGGGAAACCTGTGTGTGACCACACAGGGCTGAATTATTTCAGATGCTGGACACGCAGCACAACCAAAGCAAACTTCCCCCATTTTTTTTTAATCATGGACATAACTCATGGATTGATGGTTCTGGTTTCACCCAGAGTCCCTCGTTCTCCTCTGTAATTCCAGATTTCCGACGATTTGCAGCGTACCACGGGCTCTGGGGGGTGAGCAGCCATGCGGGTGGTTTGCCAGAAGGGAGCGTGTCAGGGATCATGGGGTCCCCGAAGCTTGGGGGTCCTGTGGGCAAGAGCTCAGGTGTGCTGGCTTCGAACGGGCAGCCTCAAGGGCTAAGGAACCTCCCCAGCCCCTCTTGCTGGGGCCCAAAAACCTACTGCAAAAACTGTCATGCAAAGCCTGCCGTGCGGCAGCCCCTCCGGAACCGTGCCGGGGGAGTGCCGCTGCCCCGCATGCTGCTCCTGGCTGGGGCTCCTCCATCATTTTCTTTGCTTGCTTTTCTTTTTGGGGGGGATGGAGAATTGTACCATCTTTTTAAAGCCTCATCCAAAGCCTGGGGGATTTTTTTCTTTGTGCTGGTTGCCCGTAAAGCTAGGCTGGGGCTCTTGGTGAGCACCCCCTCGCCCCAGCCCCGGGGGGAGCAGTGCTGTTTCTCTCTGCACATAAGAATTGGAGGTTTTTGCTCTGTTGCAGGCTCTTCACGGGGACCCAGTCCCCTCACCATGGGGGCACAGGACACCCTGCCCGTCGCCGCCGCCTTCACCGAAACCGTCAACGCATACTTCAAAGGCGCCGACCCGAACAAGTAGGTGCTGACCAATGGGGGTCTGGGTGTGGATACGGTGGGGTGCTACCAGCTAGAGGTGGTCTTGAGGCTTCGCTGAGCATCTGGAGGCGTGAGGAGGGAGGAAAGGACATGCTCTGGTCTTGATGTGTGCTGGGGTGTCGGTGCTCTGCAGCTGGTGGGAGTCCAGGGTCAGGATGCTCCAGGGATGTCCCCATGAGCATTAGTCCCCATCCCTAGCAGGCTGCCAGGCTTTGCTGTTCTTCCAGCTCGCTCTGGTTTAGGACTACAAGAGGCTCGTTGCCCCAGCATGGCGAGTGGGAAGTGGGGGTCCTTACCACACCATCCCTGGTGCAAATCCTCCCTTTCTGCTCTGTTTTGAACCCCCCCCTTGGTCTCTGTCTTGGGTGCTGCAGGTGCATCGTGAAGATCACGGGGGAGATGGTGTTGTCGTTTCCAGCAGGCATCACCCGACACTTTGCCAACAACCCCGCTCCGGCGGTACTCACCTTCCGCGTGCTGAACTACAACAGGCTGGAGCACGTCCTGCCAAACCCCCAGCTCCTCTGCTGGTAAGCCCCCACCTCTCAAGCATCCCAAAGGAATGTGTTTCCAGAAAAGGAGGGTGAAAAACACATGGCCTGAAGTATCTTCCTTGGAAATCTGCCCTGATTTTGGGAAGGAAACACTCGGGCTGGTGCTGGAGAGTGTCTAAAGAAGTGCAATGAAGCTGGGGAAGGGTCGAGAGCACAAGTGTGGTGAGGAGCAGCTGAGAGGAGGAGCTGGGTGGTTGAGCCTGGAGAAAAGGAGGCTCAGGGGAGACCTTCTGGCTCTCCACAACTCCCTGAAAGGAGGTTGGAGCCAGGAGAGGGTCAGCCTCTTCTCTCAAGGAACAAGTGATAGGATGAGGAAATGGCCTGAAGTTGCATCAGGAGAGGCTTAGGTTGGAGATGAGGAACAATGTGTTCCTGGCAAGGGCTGTGAAGGGCTGTGCCTGGCTGCCCAGAGCAGTGGTGGAGTCCCCATCCCTGGAGGGGTTTCCAAGCCGTGGAGATGTGGTGCTGAGGGACGGGGCTTAGTGGTGACCTGGCAGTGCTGGGGAAATGGTTGGACTTAGAATCATAGAGTCATTTAGGTTGGAAAAGACCCGTAGCATCACCAACTCCAACCTTCATCCCAACATCTCCCTGACCTAACGATCTTAAAGCTCTCTTTCAACCAAAACAATTCTACCCCCAGCACGGATCTCCTCCTCCTGGTCCCACACAGGCCAGATTTGTACCCAAAAGACCTCACTCCCACCTCCCCATAACCCACCCCCACGGCAGCTCCCCCCTGCCTCAGTTTCCCCCACCCACACCCGAAGGATGGAGACCGGGGGGCAGGCAAAGCCAGGGCGGCTCAGGACCCCTGTCCCGGAGCCGGGACTCGGGCTGGGGGCGGATTCTCCGCGTCCCGCCGTGCCCTCGGTGCCGTCGGGGCAGGACGCGGCCCCGGCGCCGCATCCGCGGGGCTCCGCCGCCCTCTCGCGGTTCTCCCGGCGGCAGCACCGAGCACCCCCCGGGCCCCGCAGCGCGGCGGCTGCACCCACCCGTCTGACAAACCGCCCAGGAGGTGCTGGTGTCCCCCCAGAAGGCCCCGCTGCCTCCCCAGCGAAAGCGATTCCGTAGGGCACCGTGCGAGGGGGTGCCCAGGGGTGTAAGTGCATGAGCGGCACTGAATCGTGGGGTGGTTTGGGGTGGGATGGGACCTTTCAAGGTCATCTAGTGCAACCCCTCTGCAGGGAGCAGGGACATCTGCAACTCGAGCAGGTTGCTCAGAGCCCCGGCCAACCTCACCTTGTCCTGTCCCAACAGGCCCTGCTCAAGAGTTTTTCTTGTAGGCACCCTTCAGATACTGAAAGGCCACCAGAATGTCTCCCTGGAGCCTTCTCCTCTCCAGGCTGCACAACCCCACCTCTCCCAGCCTGGCCTCCCCGCAGAGCTTCCAGCCCTCCCATCATTGCTGGGGCCTCCTCTGGCCCCGCTCCACCAGGTCCGTGTCTCTGCTGTGCTGAGGACTCCAGAGCTGCCCCAGCACTGCAGGGGGGTCTCACCAGTAGAGGGGGAACACAAGTTGCCAGCTGCAGCTGCTAGTGAGGATTTCTCAGACTCTTGCTCATCTCTTTTTGAAAGACCTGCCCGGCTGCCAGTGCTGCAGGGAGCGCAGTGACCAGGACCTTCCCCACCTCAGAGGGTCTGGGTGAGAAAGGTGCAGCTATGGACAGTCCAATCCAGCAGATGCCCAGGATTCCCTCGCTGTATCTGGGCTAATGTGATCCACATTGCTCTGCATTAATGTCTTCTCTGAGATGACACCCTTTGATGTGCTGATCACACTTTTCAGGTTGGTTGCTGTCTCCCTTCAAGGCACATGTCAAGCCAGCTGACGGCATTTACCTTCATGAAATTCTGAGCTGCTTTGATGTCTCCTGTCATTTGAGCACCTTTAAAAGAGCAGCCTGTCGGTACCGCCAGAGAATGGCAAATCTACAGAGGCAGCAGCGGAATTTCCATCTTTCCATGGGAGTAAAAATAGAAAGTCATCACGCAGTCGGTAGCTCTGGTGAAGGTTTAATATTCAGCAGTCTCACGGTGTTTAAGAAACAAACCCACAAAATTCTTTTGGATTCAGAAAGGTGACTCTTTCACGTTAAAAATATCCTTCTCTTGGTACCTGTCATGAGGAACTCTAACAATACGGAACTCTGCTGAGATGAAACTCTCTGCATTTTTTTCAGCACACACAGGTCCCAGAATGAGCGGTGCCCGCGTTCTACTTGGTAGTGCTAGTTAAGGAGTAGAACTGTCAGACACCACCTGAATTCAGCCGGGTCCTGTTCCCCGCCAGTCTCAGCCAGGAGCACAGACACCCAACGGGGCTAAACCGGTGCTTTCAATAGGGACTCACCTGGACGGCGGAGAAGAACGCGGCCAGCACCTGTCCTTGGCTCTTGGTGAGGGATCGCAGCACATCCAGTGACAGGATGTTTGTTGTTCCCTCCCATATGGACAGCACCTGTGGGGCAGAAGAGGCTGTGGAAGGACATGAAGGAGCCTTTTGGAGTGACTGCAGTGGAGAAAGGGGAACATGAGGAACCAAAGACATGGGGCAGAGCTATGGGGTATCAAGGAAATCTGCAGAGATGTCTTGCCTCGCCCCAAATGGAAATGAGCAGTGGTGATGAGAGCTAGGAGTCCAGCTCCACTACTGAGCTAAGAAACCACCCCAGCAGCAGGAACAGGTCACATCCCCTCCCTGGTGATGACTGAGCTCCACAGGAAGGCAACTGGGAAAGAGCTGCCATGCCTGGAGTGAGCCTGGGGAGGACTTCAGCGTGTCTTCCCTCGAGCATGTCTTGAGCAGGCAACCACAGAGTACTGTGCAGGGGACTAGGTGACACACAGGAGCTTCTTCTGCTTCTCCTGCTGCTTTCTTACCAGTGTATCACGGACGATGACGGGCAAGCCTGTATCCTCCATGTAACCTTGTCCTCCAAAGCTCTCCATTGCCTCAATCACAACAGCAGAAGCCTGCAAAAGGCAGAGAGCTGACATGACCCACATTGCCCAAGAGCAGCTGGAGACCTCTAACATCACACAGCAGCTTCTGCTGGGATGGGACAGGTTAGATCCCACCGATTTGCTGTGGCAGGTTGCTCATGATATGCAGGAGAAGCAGCCTGGGAAAGGAAATCTGAGTAACCCTGAGAGAAGACCTGCAGGAGCAGTCGGACCCTGGGAGAAGATCCAGGGAGAGTCTGTCTCACTACAGTCCTCTCCAGGTAAGGGTAAAGCTGTGGCTTGCCTGGTATGTGGGAGGACATGTCTCTAGTCCGGGGGAGTCTTTACCTTCTACTTGCTGATGGTCTGTAAGCTTCTGTGTGTTTAAGCTGAGGGCAATTAGAAGAGGGACAGAGCCCTGAAATTAAGGCTGATGCTAAACCATCAACACCTTCTCTTCTATTTATTCATAACCAGGGGAAAGACATTCCCCGTGGGTTAGTGCCCCACCTTGGTCCTGGGGCAGCCTCAGCAGCTGAGGCATGTGGACTTCATGGACAGATCAGACCTGTTCCGACCAGAAAGCTGATCAGTGGTCTTGAGAGCAAAGGGACAAGTCTCCTACCCACAGGGCCCAGCCTCAGCGGAGCAGTAATTGCTGCCAGCCCTGCAGCTAGAGGTCACTGCCGGTGTCCCTGCTCTTGCTGCCCTTTACCTTGGCCATGCCAATCACTCCTCCCTCCAGCTCTGTGGTTGCTCCTGCACCACACAGCCCCACCCCAGCCAATTCAAACCGGTTATTCCATACCTGCTTCCCAGTGTAGAGTTTGGCGACTGGGGTCAGCAGTCTCAAGAGAAGCTGGTCTTGCTCACTCGCCTTGTTGGTTTCTACAAGTCCAAGCAGATGAATGATCTCCATAAGCAGAAGAAATGCCCCTCGTGTCTCCACCTGCAAGCAGAGAAGTGGGAGAGCTTCACTGGCAAGGATCTTTGACTAGGGCTGATTCCAGCATGATCTGCTGAGGTGTTGTGAGACTATCTCAAAGGGATGCACAATATTCAGACCTGGGCAAATGACACTCACAGCTTCAGAGACAAATACCACAGACCAGCCAAGGCACAAAGCATGAAATATCAAAGGTAGCCTGGAGCTGCTGCTCTTGGACACTGGAATCTAGTGTGAGGAGAGGCAATGCTACCTCATCAGGCCTACTTGGATCCTTATCAAAATCTCCTATCAGGCATCCAGGTCACAAATCCACAACCTCTCCAAGGGTAAAGAGACATAGACTTGACATCAGGTCAACCTCTGAGCAGCACTATCTGCAAGGTCTTGCTGAGCAACTTCCTTCCCTGGCAAGTTGTGATTTGGAAGCATCAGGACATGGAGCTCTGCAGCCCCTGTGCTTAATGATGTGCTGTGGGACTATATCTGGCCTTCCTTTCAGAGGTGGAGTTCTGGCCACAGTCCAAGAGATGCTGGAGCTTTAAGTTATGTTTGACAGATGGTGGCCACGTTTCCTCTTCCCCACCTTTCAAGACGAATTTTTAAATACTGTTTTAAAAATTTCCATGAACCTGCTGCAGCTCAAGTGTTGGTGTCACAGCACTTGAGAAAAGCAGCAGTGCCTGGATGGGTGAGAGGAGGAGAGATGTGTGCCTCCTTTTTGATGTTTAGTAGGGCAGGAAGCCACCTGTGTGCTGTGGATTTAGTGAGGCAAAACTGTGAGACATTCTGCAGCAAGCAAAGGCCCACACGTGATATTCCTCTGGGAGCCAGAGTGCCAATCCATGCTGCTCCCTTTTCCCGTGTCTGACATTCACATCTAGAGGCTGTACTCAAGCTCGGTGTCTTGTGGTGAGCGCTGTGCAGTGAAGCCACAGTGAAGACAAACTCCTCCAAAGCTAAAGTGCATGGGGACTACTCAGGAATGCTTCAAGCCTGCTGGGAACAGCCCATCTCCTGGTGCATGAGCTCCCAGGGAAGTCAGATGAGTCTGTACCGGTCTTGGATAAAAGCCTCTTAACTGTGGTTTAGTAGACTGTGGTGTCATGCTTGGGCTCTGATGCTAATGAGCAGCTTCAGAGGTCATGGAATATCATGGTGCATGCATGAACTTTGGCTCTTCTCTCGGGATAAATCCCAGGTAATTGTTGTTTAGGATAACCTGAAGTCCAGCACAGAAGTCAGGTCTATCATCAGACCAAATCCTACTCATATACGGCCATCCCCCTTCTACACCTGACTGTTACACACAGAGCCAGGCCGGCTGTGCTCCTTAGCAGCTGAGGATCTCTGCCCTCTTTCCTTGCCAACAGGTTCAGCTCAGCTCTCGAAAGCCTTACCTCCATCCGGGCTATCGTTTGCATGTGGAGGGGATGGTCCTTGAGGAGCTTCCCGAAGGCAACCCGCTTACAGGCGTACTCCCTGCTCAGACTGATCATCCTAGAGAGAAGACAGCCAAGGAAGGCAGTTAGACCAGCAACCCGCCACTTCTGAGCTTTCCCTTCCAGCAACCCCTACTAGAAGAACCCTGCTCAGCTGTAGCACACCAGCCTAGGGCACCCACCCACAGGCCAACCTTCTCCAGCACTGCTGGCTTCCAGACCTGTGGCTGCAAAAGGCATCAGATATCGGTGGGCTACAGTGCTGAGCATTGCAAAGTCCCCTTGTTCTCCTTAAGCTCTGGAGGGATCCATGCTGCATTCACCTTCTCATGGAAGCTACTGCACCAATGACATTGTGGATCCGAGTTATGTTCAGCATGCTGGAGATGGAGGCCACTCCACGACCCTCTGTGGAGATCTGAAAGCATCAAGGAACAGAAAGGCTGATGGAAGCCTGTCACACAGCCTTGGAGGTGGGCACACATCTAAGAAGTTGTGTCAACAGACAGATGTACACTGTCCACTCCAACTCTGCCTGTCCTCAGGCACCACAAAGACCTGTTTGCTTTAAAATATGGCTGTCTCATTTTAGCAAAGTCTGTGGCATGACCAGAGAGGTGGCTTTGGAGACCACATCAGCATGCTCGTTCCTACCTGCATGATACATAGAACCATCCCTCAGATGGGCCAGTGACACTGGATTAGGGAAATGACCAGCCGAAAATGACTTTTTTTTTTTTTTTTAATTCCCTCCCATCTTTTCCTGAGCTCTTCTCAGCTCTGTCCCACAAAGCCCCAGTGGTGAAGCACTCTGTGAAGAACACCCAGCCACACAGGTGGACGAGAGGAACTTTTTCAGCTGGTATCACTGCCCAAACCCCCTTAAGTGGCCTGCCTAGTCCCACGCAGAAGGTGGAACCTTATGTACCAGCTCTCCTTCAGCTCCATCTAGCCACAGTTCTGCTGTGGCCATCTGCCGCGTGCCCAGCTTGTCCTTCAGCCTTTGCACCTGGATGTTGTTCAGCTTCCCCTCCTCATCTCGAACCTTCAGGAAGAACAGGGACAGGCCACTGGAACCCTGGGGCCATTGAAAGAATGGAAAAAGGACTTCAGGACAATGAAACAAGGGAGAAGAGAATGCCCCTGCTCCTTCACCCACCTCCACCATCAACACAGACCTGTTTCACTTGTCCTTCAGCAGCTGCTACCCTGGCCAGGGTTAATGCCACATCAGAATCAGCACCTGATGTAAACCACTTAAAACCGTAGAGACGATATTTACCATCTGGCTGCTTCCTGGCCACCGTCTCGGTGCTGTTGGCTGCAAGAAAGGAGATGATCATCTTGGCTTTATGGGAACATCTGTATCAATCAATGCTGACTTTCAGTTTAAGCAGCAGCTCTTTTAAGTCACCTCTTGCTATCAAAATGGAGTACGGATTAGCTGCTAATCCCTTTCATTGACCCTGGATAAGGAATGCAGCCAGAGTCAAGTCCTAGAAAGGAAATATGCTCATTTAAGCACGAGCCTCTCCAGCAGTTGCTCCAGACTAACAGCTGGTAGTGGCAGCCCTTTGTAAGCACCATGCTGTACAACCAATCTCTACACTTCTTCAGGAGCTACCATGACCAGGAACAACAAAGAGTGCTATGGGATCAGGAGTCCTGCAACGATGCACAACTTTCACTCCACAGCTGACCCTTTCACATCTTCCACCAGGAAACGAACTGCAGCTTCATCAGATGCAGGTGACTCCCTTTCCACTCTTCTGTCTCCGCAGCAGAGTTCTGAGGTTTCCTGGCCCATTCCACTATTACTAGTGTTAGCCAAGGAATAAAAGTGGAAGGCCAAGAATGGCCTCTCAGTCCCAGCTGGGATGGGCCTGACTGTCTTGCTCAGGGTTTAGATTATGGAGCTAGACATCGGTGTGTTAGCTGAGCCAAGAACGCAGCTCTGTCCCTGCCTGCGTGTCCTGCACACATCAGTGGACAGAAGTTGGGCCTTTTGTTGGTTAGAAAGCAGAGCTATGCAAAGGATTTGGATGACTTCTGCTGGGAGACCTTCTTGTGGCCTTTCAGGACTTCAAGGGGCCTGCCAGAAAGATGGGGAGAGGCTCTTTGTCAGGGAGTGTAGAGACAGGACAAGGGGGGATAGATTAAATCATCAGAGGGAGATTTAGACTAGAGAGAAGGAAGACATTTTTGATGCTGAGTGTGGTGAGAGCCTGGCCCAGGTTGCCCAGAGAGGTGGTCACTGCCCCATCCCTGGAACCATTGCAGGTGAGGTTGACCAGGGCTCTGAGCAACCTGCTCTAGTTGCAGTGCCGGAGAGTTGGACTAGAGGAGCTTTAAAGGTTCCTT
>JAVSBS010012011.1:0-18302 GCA_033124195.1 Coracias cyanogaster | reverse complement strand
TTTGTTCCAGTAACAAGTCTTGAAATTAAAATCCTGGCATTCTGATGACCAGAGCATTGACAGGTGCAGCTTTTATTGTGAGGAAAGATATGAAGTCAGTGCTTGGTCTGCTTTCTTGCTTCCAGTTGTGTTGCATCATTATTCAACAACGTGTGCATGTTGAACCTGCTCATGTTAACGCTTCTCCCTGCAAGTGTAATTCCGTTCCTGTGTTTTTAAGTGACTTGTCAAGAGAAACATAAAGAGAGTTTGGGTATTTTTGGTGAAGTGGTGCATATAAACAAACAGACCTTTGTAATCTCCCCTATCATTTTCTCTTTACTCTGACAGGTTAGCTTAGAAATCTTGCAGAGCTCTCCTCAGTATGTGCTGGAAAGAAAAGCAGAAACTATTAATAATGGCCTCCAAGCTATTGAAAAGATGTTACAACAGAAGAGTGAAAACATTGCAAAAGCCAAAGAAGTTCAGAAGGTAATCTTGTCAAAAATATCTTGTGGGTGTTAAAAGATTTCTGGTTGTTTCTACAGAGCCTGGTTTAGCAGGAGCGTAAAGTGGCCCTCTGTTCATTCTGTGTCTGTAAAAGGCAAAGTACAAGCAAGCATTTAGCTGGTGACTATTTTACCAATTCTTTCTCACAGGAAAATAGTGTTATTTTCAGCTGTGAATCGCACCAGTAGATGGAGAACGTTCTGTTCTCGTCTTACCAGTTCTGAAATCTTTGCAGCTCCACATGCCCCCCATGAAGGACACATAACTCTGCTGTTATCTTTGAGCCTGACCTTATATTTAATTTCCTCTCTCTTCACATGCAGCAAATCTGGGATATGCTGGACCTTTGGCATTACAAACTCAATGAACTGGACGCAGAAGTGCATGATATAGTAGAGCAGGATTCCTGCCACGCACAGGAGTTGATGGATATCTTGGTGGCCCCCCTTCAGCAGTACCAACAGGTCTCGCAGCTTGCCGAGTGTAGAACTGCCATTTTAAACAAGGTAGGTGCAAATGTAAAAGTTTTAAAAAAAAAAAAAAGTCACATCTTAGAAAGAAAAAAAAAAAAAGGCTTTGCAGAAAACATCATCAGAGGCTGTGGAATGAATAGAGAGTCAAAAGCCTCCTGTAGGTGCATTGGCTTGCTGTAGCTAAGAGTTTCTGGAGTGGCAGACATCACCTCCAGCTGTTACTCAAAGAGCAGACTCTGCACCATGGTTGACAGGAGTTAGCATGGGGAATTCATGCCCCTGGATTGGTGAAGAGATGGTTCTCTATGACTCTGCTAATGGGCTGCCTATTAAAGTAACGTTGTCATATAAATCACAACCGTGCCCCCATGAAATCTAAGCATTTAAGCACCAAAATCGCCTTGGATTAGAGGAGATAACCTGAAATCATGAAACTGCTTCAGAAAAATTGTGATCTTTATTTCACCATACTAATTTAACTGACCTCTACAAAAATGCATCCAGTTTTCTTTTAATCTTGCCCATGGATGGGTTTATCCTACACAATAAATAGAAATTGTGACTTTGTACAAAATCCTGTCATTTCCTAGGCTGCCAACAAGATGGAAGAATATGAGGAACTCTTGAAGAATGTGAAAGCTTGGATAGAAAACACCAACTGCTTGCTAAGAGCAGATGCTCAACATGACTCGGCAAAAAGCTTATGCAAACATACCAATGACCTTCAGGTAAGCGTTAATGCAGATATATTGTCTTGTTAGAACCGGGTGCTCTGTACAGGCACAAGTTTCATTTTCCATTCTTACTGCTATCAATAATTTACCATTTTCAATAAACCCTTTAAGTGAAAAATAGTTACAGTTGGCACTCATGAAAAATAGATAGATACTTTTCAGTGTTGGACACATCTGTCTTGGGAAAGTGTTGAGCTGTAGTATGTCTGTCTTCCAAAACTGTGTGATTCTCTTTTGGTACCCTAGCCTGCGTGGTTATAATCAGTTCTTACTGCCTGAATGGGTGTGGTTCTTTCTGTATTGTGTGCATGTGCTCCAAAAAGGAGAAAGCAGTATTTTGATGTCTGTGTGTTAGATGGAAACTTGGAGGTGAATTGTGATTTGGAAGGCAGTTCTCACTGTATCTTGAAAGTAATTCTGGTTGGTACTTTCAAGAATCAAATATTTGTGATATTACAGTGAAGGTCAAGGCCAGGA
Organism: Coracias cyanogaster; assembly: GCA_033124195.1. Lineage (NCBI taxonomy): Eukaryota > Metazoa > Chordata > Aves > Coraciiformes > Coraciidae > Coracias > Coracias cyanogaster. The sequence goes on along the minus strand of JAVSBS010012011.1, from coordinate 16,129 downwards.
AAGTGCTAAGAGGGTTTCTGACAATGTTGTATTTGAAATTCGAGTTTTCTATATGAACACTCCTTGGTTTAGGTGAATAAAGTTGAGTTAGTGCTCTGAACATAGATCTTTGTATTAAAAATAGTAAGAATTCCTTACAAGGAGTAGCTGACTGTTCTGGACGGATATGTACAGAGCATCTAGCCACAATGGGGAGATTGTGATTTCCAAAATCTGTGAAGATTTCTGCAACAAAAGCTTGTTATTTCCTGCATTTGTGGTTTGCAGTGGTTTATGTGTTCTGGCTTGGGAAACCAGTGGGTTTGGAAACACACCGAAGGCTTGCATTAGAGTTGAGTCATGCATTCAGTCCTTTTCTTCAGTGGATCACATGCATTTCTTGCAACCCTCACTGTTCTTCATTAAGACATTGCTGTAATTAATCCAAAAGGTCATCCAGTTAGCTGCAGGAGATGGGAAGAATCTTCCAATCATGCACAACTGGCCAGATATTTTCTGGAGATTTTGTTACATCTGCTGGCTTCAGGCTGGTGAACAGAAAACCCTTTTCAGATGTCTGGCTGACGTGTCTTATTGACGTACTTGGGGCCAACCTGACCATGGCACAGGAGCTGGAGATGAATGTTCTCCAGGTTTTCATACTTTCCTTTTTTTTGGGTGGAACCTCTCTCAGGGTTTGGAATCTTTCTTTTCATGCCTTTTGTCATGCTCATGTAGACTTACTTTATCTAACTGATTCCATTAAAATCATGGCATTGGTCTCCCTCTCAGCTTCCTGCCTGCAGGATGCAGCAGTTCAGTTCCTTTGAGAATGTTTGGAAATATATGCAATGGTTAATGGCATACAGGAAATTTAAACTGGTTCCTGCTGTTCCTAACCTCTGTGAAACCTTCATGTTCACTGTTGATGAGTCAAACTAAGCTCTTATTTTGTCTGCAGATGGCTTTGGAAGACTCAGAGCAAAAGCAAAATCTTCTACACGGTGTTTACTTGGAGCTGGAGGAGCTGGCACCAGTTTTTGAAACGGACAGCGTAATGCAAGAGATAAAAGAAATAGATGATCGAGTAGCCACTTTACAGCATCAGATAGCAGAGGTTCTTCCGCAGATCCAGCATGTGGTTGATGTAAGTTTGGGTGATCTATAAGTGCCTTTTTTCCCAGCTTCATCATATCTTATGAAATACAGCTTCTGTTGCCTGCATAGAAAAAAGGTGTGCTGGTTTTAGTAGGTGTGCCAAGCGAGGCAATTAATTGTTTGGAAACAAACCGTCAGAAGGTGTTAGGTATCTAATTAAGCTGCAAAGTTTAAAAGTATTGATGAAACTCCTTGTTTAGGAGGAGAAATACAGGGCTTGTTGACTGCTAAATTAAAAAAGGTATTACTGCTGTCTATTGCTACATAATGAGAGACTGTAGACAGGATAGAGCCAGACTCTCTATGCAGAGAAAAGATGAGCGGTTACAGACCCAAATTATAACAAAGGAAATTCCATTTACATATTAGGAGGGACTTTATTTGCAGTGAGATTGGTCAAACAGTAGATCAGGGGCCCAAACGGGGGGTAAACTCCCCATCCCAGGAGATACTCAAATTGCAACAGGATCAGGCTTCAAACGACACGCTCTAATGGGCACCAGAGACCACCCAAGGTCCCTTCCAGCCTAATTTGTTCTGTGATTCTGCCTCTGTGGGAGTTCCCAAGCAGCTGTGCTGTATGTGGATCCATTCTCCATTCACATGAGGCTCTTCATATAGGAAGCTGCAACAGTGTAATTACACCAGTTTCCTATGCTGATAACTGTTACCACTGGAAAAGTGTCTTCTCACGACTTGTAATTTATAATGTGACTTTTCAAGGACATTTCCATTCTATATTCAGGGTTCAAAACAGCCCAGGTCATCTTAGATATTTAATACCTCCAGAATTTATGATTATACATAATTTATAATACTTCTTTTTAAATTAAGTGAAAGGCAGAAACACAAGCTGGCTTTGGTATTTGTACGGTCTGCAAATACTCTTTGTTCCCAAAATCTAGGAATTGGATGCCATTGAATCTCATGTGAAGGTGCTTGAGAAGGATATTGACAAAATGAAGACAATCCTGTCATCAGAAGATCTGTTAGAATTTTCTCCTAAAGACCAGCTTAAACAGGGACAGGTCTGTGAAAACTCATTTTTTCCCTATGTTTATGCATATTAGCATAAATCTACTTTCACAAGCAAAAGGCTGTTTTGTGACTGCAAACTACTGTGAACAAGTATTTAGTTGATGACTTTGAAATGTTAGTATCACACAAATTCTAACTCTCCAGTCAAAGATTGAAAGTATTCTTTCAGTCATGATTTCAGCTTCATGTTTCTACAGTAGAAAGTAGTGCAATCCGAGAGGAGCACATTGGTAGGGCAAAGCAGTTGGTGCAGAGGACCTCATACCTGTGTTGTATGTGTGTGGTGGGCTTACTTTGGACTGATCCTGTAGAACAGACATCCATTAGTGGTTGGGTATCTTCAAAGGCTCTTCTGGAGCCTCTTCTGCTTTAGTTTCATTTGAAAGGAATCCAGTTCACACGGTCCAAGACAACTGCTCAGTGTAAACCCTAAGGTAAGAGTGTTGGGAGATGCCTTCAAGAAGCACAGTCATGGATTGAATGAAAATATTTGAAATTAAAGCATTTATTGAGGACATGCCCATAGAGAAGTCGAGTATGTAACTGAAGCACACGTCATCAGACATACCTGCCATGTTTGAGTGTATCTATTTTTGGAAAGTTTATGGTCAGACTGTCAGAGACACTTGCAGCACATCACTTTACTTGGATGTGATATGAAATTATGCCCTTGATGGGAAAGTCATCTTCAGAGGTTTCTGCTGGCCTCCATTCCAGTTCATCATCTCAGCTATGTTGGTAAGACTGTTTATTAGGACCATCATAAAATGGCTAGCTTTAACATAGAACATTTCATGGCTGGCTTGCAGCACAGAAAACGAAAAAATCTGAATTGGCTAAAGTGGCATCGAAGGGTTTGCACCAGTTTTTTAACTGTCTTCACTACCAGAGTTGTGCTGCATTGAAATGACATGCTTGGTAAACAGCACCTAATCTGAATGTGACCCTGTTTTTGTCTCTGTGCACCTTTGATGTATGTATATGCAGAAAAAGAAAGATTGTAAATATAAGTTATGTTTTCCTCTTGCTTTAGACAGTCTCACCGTGGATTTTCACTTACTTTTTTCAAGATTAAAATATTCTTCCTTCTTAACTCACCAAAGAGAACTTCCACACCTCATGACAGTGGTATAAATTTTCAGTGTTGATTTCAACTCTATCACATCTGTCATTTATCCTGTATCCTAACAGGTTATCCTTGACCATGTTGGTCCAATGCAGAAGACCATTGTTCACGTACTGTCCTACGAAGAAGCACTTCAGCTTCCTGGGGTGAAAATGCAGCCTTTCCCAGTCTTCCAAAGAGCAAGACAACTCTTGAGAGAATTGAAGAAATTAGAAAAAATTACTAAGGAGCAAAATGACCTACTGGAGGTAATTGCTTGGGTTTTTTGTCTACTGTCACGTAAACCACCTTTATTTTCTTATAATTATGATCACTAGAAAATACTGTTTTTACAGACATGTAGTACACCTACTATGTTATCTATTACTGGGGATTGTGTCTTCTATGTTTGGAAATTCTTTGTTGTTGTTCCATTTTTTCCTGTGTAGTTTGATACTACACTGTGGCACGCTGGATAACCTTGACATTAATTTCAGTTTTCCAGTTCAGTCACAACTGACATCATGTATTTTAACATCTTGTAGAAGAACTGAAGGCCCAAGTGTCTCAAGACTCAGGTTTTCACAACTGATGATTGTCAGTCCAGTCCAGTGTCATATGCAGGTGCTCACATCTGCAGCATTCAACTTGTCTTGAACTTATCTTGAAGATGGAAATTCTTTGTTGACAGCTATTACGTAGAAATTGCTGACAATTAATAGCAGAAAGTCTTTCACTAAAGATGATCTTCTCAAATCAGTGACCCAGGGAAGTGACCATTTTCTGCTGCTGTTGCTTGGTTAATTAATTGTTTTGAGGCGGGCAAGCTCCTGCCCTGAGAATGTCCCATGCCAGGATGTGTCTGAGTAAGTGAACATGTGACAGGAAGCTTGGAGATGCTGTTGGCCAGACCAAGTCTGGAAACAGAAGTGTTGTAACAACACCAGTGTGACACGCGGCTGTAGGAGAAGGCAGTGCTGGTGGCATCAGCAAGTGTTAAGTCATGGGCAGTGAGAGTTATGAAACAGCCGAACCTGTAGTTCTGCAGCACCTCACTGAGCAACGTGGCTCTACCAGCTCAGGAAGGTTTTAATTCAGGCATATTCAGGTCACGCTCCGTTACCAAGGATAGATACACTTGAAGGCAGTCTGGAGTTTGGTTGCGCATGTTCCCACGTCAGCAGAGGTATGAAAATTGTCATGTGACCCATCCATTTCTTGGTAGGACAATAGCAGCACCTGGAGAATTGATGTGTTTGCTGATGTGGTTTCCCAAACCTCTTACAGTAGAGTGCTTTAGAACATCTACACGTTTTAGAACATTTTCACGTTTTTTGTGTGATTTTCAGTAAGAGCACCACAGCAAGAGAAGAACTCAGACATGCTACATGACTCATGCATGCTTGGAGTTTGGCAAAAAGCAATGACTATGTGAGATCTGTATGATCCCTACAACCTTTTTTTTTCCAGTCCATACAATTTCTTATGTCTGAAAAATGGATGTGGTAAAATGTGCCTTTTTCAGAGAGTAACCAGGTTAAATACTTGAGAATTTTCAAAACACTTTAAAACTGTCAGAAGCAGGGTGCTTTGCAATTATGAAGTGTTACTATGAGACTTCTAACTTGTTTACGTGGAGCATTAGGTCAAGGTTTAGATTTTTTTTTTTCCTCCCTTTTGAAACAGCTGTAACCTTTTTTGCTCAGTATTTCCCTTTAATCAGCATCCAGCACTCTGTAGCTGAGTGAAATTTTTGTATGAAAACGGATTGGAAAAATTGCAGTTCTTAGCAGCTAGGATATCAAACTGTGCAAAAACACTTTCCAGTCCTGTTGAATGAGTTGAAAGCAGCAGAACTACAATACAAGTCTAGCACCAGCTACGACATAACAAAGGGTAAAGCTATTAAAAGATGGCATTTGGAGTGCTGCATTAAAAAGGTAGTAAGTATCCTGATAGAGGGGAAAGATTTCCCTTCTGTACAATTATATACATTGTTGGTTTTTTTCCTGAGGATTAGTTTTGAAATTTTAGTGTTTGGACATGTCTGCACATATCTTGCTATCTGTGACGCAGTAGGATATTGTGCTAGGAACTTGCGTATAATTAAATTGCAGTGTAACACCTGAAAAAGCGTAACAGAAACAAAACCTCTAATAGGTAGTGTAAATGCTTTGGGGTAGGATTTTAGGTGACTTAGATCTGTGTTGAATGTTGCCCTCTGTTTTTTGTTACGGCCTGTCAAGTACCACACCTATCACTACCTAAATAAAGAACGTCATCAGGAAGAGGAGCTGGAAGCCACAGCTGCTTCTACTGGTTTTCTGTGCAAGAGAGTGGCAGTATTTGCATATTTGATTATTTACTGTGCTCATTTTTTGGTAAGCTCGTCCATAACAAATACCTTTTCCATGGGTAGGCCTTCCAGTATTACCACAGTATGAGAAGTAAAAAGCAAACGTTGAGCAGGAAATAGCTCAAAAGGGGCGGCACTTCTGGAAAGAGATTCAGTCCCACATATATGGTATAATTTATGTTATATTAGGAAAGTATAAAATAAGAGGTTTTTTGTTTGTCTGGTTTTTGCCCCTCAGTGGAACTCGTGGATCAGAGGAGTTATCTTCAGGCTATATTCTCATACTGGCCTGTGACAAAAGACATGGGAGTCTGTATACAAAATATTCCTATTTTTTAGTTAAGGAAATTTGAGGTAATATGAATCTTACCTGTTGCTAAAGAGTCCTATGCATGTGGAACGTGAGGGTAAGAGAATCTCCCTTTTAGAAGGGTGTTTTTGTTTCTCATTAAAACTCAGCAGAAGACCATCTTTCTTTCCTCCTCTGATTCTTTCACTATGACATTAAGATTACAGGCCACAATTAAATATCTCCCTCTCCAATTCAGCTTTTTTTAAAGTGGGGAAAATAGTTTTTTCTTCCTCTTTAAAACCTGTAAGTAATTTTTTAAAAATTATCATTTAGAACCTTATTAGTTTGTGTTTTATTGAGAGAGGGTGCTACTGTGAAGAAGTGACTGAAGAAATGGCCCTGTTCTTGCTCACAGCAGGAGAGACTCTTTGCTCTGAAAGGCAGAGTCTGTGCATGCTTTGCAGGAGGTTTTTTTGAGCTGTCAGGCTGTTCAGGTGCTGCTGTCAGCAGAGCAAGTTCAAGGCTGTTGACAATAGGCTGCATTTTCTTTTGTTACCTTTTGCAGACACTTGGGGAACAGACATTAGATATTGTTTGGCTCTCAGCCCACGGGTTGGAAAACACAGAGCCACCAAATGTTCTGCAAATCAAATGTTTTCACAAAATATTCTGATTGGTAGATTAACAATTTCTTAATTACTGGAGAGACTAATTAAGCCACAGGCTGTGGCTGACGAACACGAATGATCTATGTGCGGAGATTGCCAATTTTTGCACAAACAGTAAAGCACGGAGGTTGAGGAGGTTTTCCTGTCACTCAAATAAGTGAAAGGGAATTTGGTTGTTTATAACATACGCTTGCCTATACACCATTGTAAGAGGTGGAAGCTCACTCGAAGTGGAAATACTTACCATTTTTATAGGAAGTATTCAAATTGTCAGATACTGTGGTTGGCTTATTCTCTGAGCTGCAGCGTCTGCCTGGTGTGCAGCAACAGTTCAGTTTTGGTCAGTGCAGAGCTGGCTGGCAGTAAAGACCTGAGCACCAATAAAAACCAGGTAGGCTTTCTAACTTGATGTGAAACCCTGCAATTTCTCTTCTTTTAACAACCTGTTCTAAGTCGTAGTGAATATGATTCAATATGCTCCATTTGCATTTTATAGCCAAATTCATGGCTCTACTCTGGAGTGAGCGAAGATGTGCTCCTAGGCAGAATATTCCACGGTACTTTGGTAGAGCAGTTTGTTTGCCTTTAGAAAGTGAATAATAAACTTAGTGAGAATAGAGTTGTGCAAAGTTAGCAAAACAAAGACAGTTTCTTCTACATGTAACCACAGATGCAAAGGAGGCTTCTGTACAAGTTTGTTGCATTACTGACTAGTTTGTTTCTGTAGTACTTAATTTGAAATTAGTTATGAGGATTGCTATTTCACAGGAGGCTGTAAAGAAAGCAGAAGAATGTGAGCAAGAAATTGAGAAGTTGAAACAATTCTTAAAGAACCACTTGGTTGAAGTATCACATGAAGGTCAACTAGGGGCTCAGGAGACTCATTGTCCAGAGGTGGGTTTCATCATTTTCTCTCATATCTCTTACTTGTCCTAACACTAATCATGACGATACAGAGCACTGAGAAACAGCGATGTGCTTCCCTTCCCCGCCACACTCAAACAGGCAATTAAATGCCATAGTGTAACTGTGCATACGTAAGTTGACATATACCAAGAGATACTACAATTAATATTAGTTTGCAAGTTGGGTTTATCTTTCATAAAATACTCCTTATTGCTTCTGAAGTGTCATTTGTACCAGTATCAGCCTCTAAGGAAAATTTAGAATGCTGTTCTCCTGACAGCTGTTTTGGTGAAACAATGTGCAGCGCCGATTGCTTGCCCTTGCTCAGCATCCTGTTAGTGTTGCTGAGGGAGCAGCCTGGGATGGTGCATAAGGACAGAACTGAGTCTGTTTCTGATCGCTGACCATGAAATGGTACTTTTGGTGATTCTGGTTAGGGTTAGATTCTTTGTACTCCCTTGCTCGTCCTTGCTGCCACGTCAAATGCTGAACGTGTTGCTTTTCTCCCTGCAGCCGGCTGCTTTCAGTAATGGATGAAATGATTCTTTAATGCAAAAATAAGATGCGTTTTAAGGACAGCACTGCAGAAGTCAGGAAATTACTAGTTAAGTGTAATAACCGTTCTAAAGTGCCTCTGAAATGCTCAGCCTTTTGCAGTCAGTCACAATAAAGTTAATACATGTACATTGTACTTGCCTAATAACTATAATCACTCAGTCGGCTCCTAAGTACAGAGCTGCTCTGCTCTCAGGTGGTTGGATATTGGAGGCTTGGTACTAGTACTAAGCATGACTCATTTCCTGATTCTTACTTGTTTTTGTCTCTGAGTTAGGTCTTTCTGTTTAATAGTTCTTGTTTTAGAAGAAAACCTGTTTCACAATTTTAACATTTCATGAATAGAAGTGGGCAATGGAATTGCCCATCTTATTGAGGGGCTTCAGATGAAGAAGTGATGTTCATAAAGGTTTGGTCTTCCAGGAGGTTTTCGGCTAGTTAAAGATGCAAAGCCAAGTAAACGTGTACTATAAAGTCTCCTCCTGCAATGAAACAAACAGAAATACTGTTTTTAGTGGACATTTAGAAAAGTATGCCAAATTATCATGGATGGCTGTTTCTTCACTCCAATGACTTCCTTTCCTCTACCTTTGGAAGATTTTACCCTCTGTTTTTGAGTGTACAAAAGGAAAAAACCACCTTCTCTGAGCAGATTTCCTATGCCCTTTGAGAATTTGCTGGGGTTCCTGCCTCCACCTTCCTCATCGTGCAGCCACACCAGCCTTATTAACAGAAGAAACTGTAGTCGAGACACAACCAGCAGTCTTACTGCTTTCACCTGTCACAGATTATTACTTGCATAGCATTATTCACATTATGATAGAGCATGGTGTGGAATTATTTCTAGCCTAGCATCAAAGCTTGCTCTGATGGACGGAGCCCCGTGTGCAGTGGGTTAACTGGGTTTTAGTTGTCTGAACTAGCAACAATGCTTCAAAGAGCTTCAGCACTTTCAGTAGTGAAGGGAGTGGGGCATTTTTTTCCTTGCCCTGTCTTACTCTGTTATTTGTTGTGCTTTTTTTTGCTCACCTGGAGAGGAAAGGCCCCAGCTCTAAGGGCAGAACACTGGCTAGAGCAATAGTCATGGCCAGGGAGGAGACCAAGACAGATTCATTTGCCCTGTTGTTGGGCTGTTGTTTAATCTCTGCAGAACATTCCATATCTTGCTTGTACTTTGCTGGGGACCATTGCTCCCAACATCACATTCAGACGTGGGATAGTTTTGTCACTAAAAACACCAAACGACTTGTTTCCTTCCTTTCGGCCAGCTTCAGCAAAGATGACTCAGTCCTGAGCTACTCTTGTTGCCTTTTTTGTCCCCCCATCTAGTCTATCCCAAGTGTTTTTTGTCAGGTTTCCAGAGAAGGTAGTTGGAAGTAACATCACCTGCTCTGACACACAGAGTAATGTAACCCAGCTGCATTCCCTGTGTCCCGAAGGAAGCGTGTCTTCCCATGGCTATGCAGGACCTAGCTAGAATTAGTTGTCCAGCCTTTTCACGTTTCCTTCCAGATTACCAACTACTTCTTTACAGGCAGCAAGTGCTGTCCTGAGCTCAATCTGTTGCTGGTGTTTTGCGTGTATCTGGACATCTCCTGCAGTGACAATGGGAAACTGCCCCAATGCCCTGAAAAAGGAAAAAGGGGAAATAGCCCTAGTCCCAGTAAGATGCATCACTGGTATCGTCTGTTGTAGTGCTGTTCGGTTAAGTAAGAAAAATGGATGCTTACAGATATTGTTGCTCCTTAGGGAGAAATGGAAGCTGTAAAAGAAGAAATCATAAAGCTGTGCCAAAAGAAGGAAGATATTCTTACTGAGATGAAGAATTCAATGTCTGAGCTTCACCGATGCTTACAGCAAGAAGTGCCTGAATCAGGAGATGAACCCACAGCCTCCGTGTTAGCACAAAGTGACTTGATTGGGACTGATGTTTCTGGTCAGCAGGTAAGTGGAACACCACGTTGTGATAACTTACCTGAGAGCCAAAGAGGGAAGGTAAATAACCTTCCCCCAGGAGGAGTGGCATGGGAGAGAGGAGCAGCCCTGCAGCTGTGAATCAATACTACTTCTCCTCCCCTCTGTGCTTCCAAATGATCCCAGAAGGACTGAGTATGATGTGTGTCTAGGAGAAGGTGGAAGAGAGATGTGCCTCTGGTTCTTTGTTATCATGAGCAGATCCAACATGAAGTTTGCATCAAGTAATCAACAGCAAAGTGCTCGATGTGTAGATGCATTGATTAATCAGTTGTTCTGGGATTTTTCAGTAAATTGTTTTCATAGAGCAAAATGAAATTTCTTGGAATTATGGCTGTGAGGTTGAAATATTGCAGCATAGAGAAAAGTCCCAATTTTCACAGGTGCTTTGGTACCTGCAGCTTTCAATTACTTTAGAGTGGCAGATGTTCAGTGCTTCTCTAAAAGTCAACCCCAAGTGGTAACTTTTGGTTTGCAGGCAGAAGATGCTTTTTCTGTTCTTGTCATGAATAATTGGGCTGTCTCTGTGTGTGTATTTTCATAGTTGAAAAAGAGAGGAATGATGTCTCTTCTACCTTCCTTAGATGAAGAATCAGAAGACGGTTCTTTGCATGGCAAGGTGTGTTCATTCTATATCCTACATTTACAGCTGTTCCTGTAAGATACAACATTTTGGTACAGGACAAATTATGAAAAATGTGTTAATCTAAAATACTTCAGAACAAGTTGAACTAGCTGTTATCACTCCAGGATACTAAGAAATTGCACTCAGGCAAGCCGACCAGTATTAGACAGCACCTCATTCTGTCATGTGTGATCCTGCTTTTGGTGGGATTGCTTATACAGGAATACCCCATTTAGGGAAGTGTTAGTGGCAAAATATGGGCCTAAATACCAGTGCTTAGATGTGGGGGTGCGGCTCAGACAGAATTAGGCAGCCTCTGAAGTGCTAACACTTAAAAAAACCAACCAAAATTATTTGTATGTTTGATCTTAAGAAAAAAAGGCCATGATCAAACTATTGGGAATGAAGTTGGGATAGGAGGGATTTCTGGGAGAGACTTGGAGACGCTGCTCAGCAGGTTGCTGTGAATCTAGGGAAGTCTGAACGCTCAGATTAACTGCAGAGGAGCAAAGCTGGGAGTCAAGTTTCATGATAAAGTTAATAGCTTTTGGAAAAAGAAACAAACAAAAAAAAATCCATGAAACTTTCTGCACACGTTCCTGCCCCCTAGGGACTAAATGAGATGTATTCAAATGAGATCAGGAATGTGCAGAAGTGCTGGTGAGTTTGAAGCTTAGCTACCTGCTTGCACAGCAGCTCACAGACTGCCTGCATCCGCAGTGACCAGCTGCTGTCACCTGCATCTCCTGGGAGGGACTGTGGCCTCGACCAAGTTTTGAAGAATCTCCATTTCTCTGAAGTCCTCGCTGTGGATATTAATTACACTTTTTGCTACATGCTTGCAACAAGAATAAAAAGGAAATGTGGCAAAGATGTGATGGAGTATCAGAGGGGTTGTTTTAGGCTAGGCAAAGTTGAAACTCCATGGCTAGACAGTGTGAAGTCCAAACAGCTTGGATAGAGGTGATGTCTTCCTACTCAGATCCAAGCACTTAAGTTTCAGGATTTGATTCTGCACCTTCATTTGTGCAATTTTTCTTTACATATAGGACTTTTTAGGGGACAGGACAGGAGAAAGTTTTTCTCAGAGACCTCTGAGTATCCTCATTTTTTCACACTACTTAAAAAAAACCCCACCCAAACAAGAAACAATCTACCAGTGTCATCCAGCTGCCATTCATCTTGCAGCAGAGCTATAGAGCAAGAGAAGGTGTGGGATTTAGGAAACACAATAAAGATAGATAAACAAGGCAGAAATGAAGCAAATTGTTCCTAAAGGTTTGCAGTAATTTACATTGCTTGAAGGAATATCTGAGCTTCCTGTTCACAAGCTAATGGTGAGCTGTTACCGCTTTCAAAGGGAAGTGCAGCCACGGAGAAAGATGCAAGCTTTTGGCCTTCAGAAGGAGATGATGGAAGGCACAAAGAAGACAGTGCAACCTCCTGGTCTTCTGGTACTTTGTCGGATGGCATCGTTCAGGTAATGCACTCAGGTTTATCTCTATGGGGACAGGAACTTATCTTTGCAGAAGAGGTTTACACAAGTCCTAGGTATTGCTGCAGTCTGCAAAGCAAGAGAACTATAGCAATGTGGGGCATGATGGCCTTATTCGGATCCTCCATCTTCCATATCACACTAAATCTTGCCATCTCTTTTCTGGTTGCACTTATTGGTTGGACTCAATGACCTTAATGATCTTTTCCAACCTAAATGATTCTATGATTCTAGATTAATTTTTTTCTAGCCTGGCAAAAACCCAAAAGATAGAAATACACGTTTGGTGTCAGTAGTTTGTTTCACTAATTCCTGGAAAGGCTGTAAAATGTGCATTTTGTTGGGGGATGATTTGTGGAAGAGGTTCTCTTTGTACCTGAGATGATCAGCATCTAAGACACCCAATTAGCTACAACTTTAGTGTCATTCTGCTCTGTTCTTCATGGTGTCTCAATGTTGTGATAGCTGCAATTGTTTGTTTCCGTATATTGAGGTTACAGGCATGAGAGGACATCTCTCTGTGAACACTCTTGGGCCAGGATCGCTATAGATTGAGTGGCTGCTGCCCTTTGAGGCTTCTCTAGTATAACAAAGCAGTAATCATAGAATCATTTAAGTTGGAAAAGCCCTTTAAGATCCTCAGTTCCAACCATAAACCTAACACTACCAAGTCAACCACTAAACCATGTCCCTAAGTGCTGCATCTACATTACTACACATCTACACTACTAATGACACAAATACTTCCACTGTTGCCTCTCTCTCTACAGGATGCTGATGAGATAATGGAATCACACAGTAAACATGGTGAGGAGACATCTATGCAAACTTTGCAGAGCACTGAAGGCCCTGGTGCAAGTGATGGCAGTCAGGCAATGGTGAGTTTGAAGGCCTGAAGCAGGCTGAACCAGGTGATGTTCTAAGCTTGTTGTATAACCTACCTAGCGGGCCTAGTGTTTTGTTACGGTTCTGCTGCTGGCGTTTGTTGCAGTAGTTACGATATGGTAGGATACCTTCAACCCTTTGTGGGCCTCTTCATATTGCTACTTTGAGTGATAACAAAGACATCTTGATTTGCTCCTTGAAAATGCAACGTACTAAGGAACAAAATGGAGTATTTTCAGGAAGCAAGATGCTGCCATTCATACAGGCATGAGTGGAGGGGTTCAGGTGGTGTAAGCATACATCAACTATGGGGTTTTTAAGCAGCAGTTAAAGGAGAAATTCAGGCGATTGACACCCTTATGTTGCTCCTTTGTGGACATCATGCATAGGCTAAGGGAGGAGTTGGCAGCGGCCTATGGATTATATACAAAAGAGCGTATGGGGACACTTGAATGCTCCAGGAAGGCCAGGAGCAGCAGACTGGTAGCTGAGCAGCCTCAGCTCTTCCTGGGTTTAGAGCATGGAAGAAGACAGAATCCATCATTGTCTGGTGCAGGAGCAGACCCCCCAGGTCACTTTGTCTTCCATCCCTCCCAGCTTCTTCCATCACTCTTAACCTTTAATTTATACTTAAAAAAACACAGCAAGCTATTCAAACCCAGCCAGCAGCACAATATATTCTGCGTCAGCGTTATAAGAAGTAGCCTCGTGTGAGTGTATTATATAGGGTGTAATTGTATGTGGGATCTCTGTGGTTTTTCTCTCTGTTATGTTGTGATGCTGTTGGTCGCGGCATGTGCAGGACAGGTCTAAGCTCCCTTGGCAGCTGCAGAAGATGCAGTCGCTGCAGTGCCCAGCACAGCGAGCCGTGCAGCTGAGCTCACACTACTTGTCTGTGTGAGGCTGAGTTGAACCCCTGGCTGCACGGAACCAATCTCCACTGAGGATAATGGGAATTTAGGCACCTGTAGTCAAGAGACTTAACCTCCAGCTGAATATTTTGGGTTTCCAGATGCATTACAAGACAACATATATCTTCGTGGCACCTCTGTGTGCCACCACTGTGTTTTGTTGGCCGCTGTGTTTTGCTGGCTGGATGTGGTATTCAGAGGGACCTGGACAAGCTTAAGGAGTGGGCCTCTTTGAACTTCATGAGGTTCAAGAAGGCCAAGTGCAATGTCCTGTACCTGGGTCAGGGCAACCCCCAGTATCAATACAGGCTGGAGGACGAAGGGATTGAGAGCAGCTCTGCAGAGAAGGACTTGGGGGTACTGGTGGGTAAAAAGTTGTACGTGAGCTGGCAACATGCATTTGCAGCCTGGAAAGCCAAATGTATCCTGGGTTGCATCAAAAGAAGTGTGGCCAGCAGGTAGAGGAAGATAATTCTGCCCCTCTACTGTGGTGAGACCTCCACCTGGAGTACTGCATCCAGAAGACCAGGAGGTTGCACTGTCTTCTTTGTGCCTTCCATCATCTCTTTCTGAAGGCCAAAATGATCAGGGGGTTGGAACCTCTCTGCTGTGAGGACAGGCTGAGAGAGTTGGGGTTGCTGGGCCTGGAGAAGAGAAGGCTCCACGGAGACCTTATTGTGGCCTTTCAGTACTTAAAAGGGACCTACAGGAAAGAGTCCCTAGGGAGTGACTCTTCATCAGGGAGTGCAGTGATAAGATGAGGGTTAATGGTTTTAAAAAACTAAAAGAGGGTAGATTTAGGCTAGATATAAGGAAGCAATTTTTTACAATGAGGGTGATGAAACACTGGCCCAGGTTGCCTGAAGAGGTGGTAGATGCCCCATCCCTGGAAACATTCCAGGTCGGGTTGGATGGGGCTCTGAGCAACCTGCTCCAGTTGATGTCCCTGCTTATTGCAGGGGGGTTTGACTAGATGACTTTTAAAGGTCCCTTCCAACTCAAACTAGTCTACTTGTCAATTGGCTGTCCACTCCATGGCACCTCCATGGTCTCAGTCTCGACACATGAACACATGACATGTGGATGAACACCTGCGCAAACGATACCGGTTTATTTTCTCCAACTAATTTGACTGTATATCTGAGTTTCTGTTTCTGTAGAGGAAGGGGATAAAGTTTACTGCAGTAACAGTGTCTCGCTGGGGAGGGGCAGAGTGTAAACTAAACGCTTATGTACACATACGTGTGTGATGAAAAGGTGTCATGCACCGTGTTACAGGTGTGATGTTTTGTTACTTCTATGAATGAACTGAAACAGGCTTAGAATTAGAGCTGGAAATTTCAGGTGGAGGTTGAGGAAAACTGGTACTTTATTATTTCTTCATTCACATATATCTCCACAGACAGAGACTGTTCTGGGACCTGTATGCTCAGATTTACTTTCTGTCTTTAATGACACTGTCCCACACTATCTCAGAGGCAAAGAACAGTAGTGATTAAAGTAAGACTTTGATAGCTGAAATGGTACGGTTTTGCTTTCTGATCTTCTGCCAAATTTCATTTGAACATGGAGTTTGTGCACCACCACTGACCGTCTCAGGTGCCTGAATGTGTGCTCCAGAGCAGCAGGAATGTGCAGGTAGCTTTGTTCTTGTGGTGCTGTGCTTGATTTACTTACTAAGTCCCATAATTTGCATCTGCAGAGGTATATACAGACCTGTATAGCCTTCCAAGCAACTGCTGATATCTCCAAGCCCTTTAGACTTATTATGTGCCACATTGCTCCTGAAAGGAGGACAAATAAGAAGAAAGAATTACACAGGACATACTTTAAAATACACCTTTTTTTTTTTTTTTTTCCTGTGTGACCTAGAGCCCAAATAGAGCATATTTGACTGTTGGAACCGAGCAGCTTGTAAGTGTTGCTCAACAGCTTGCTTTGCAGCTTTAAACTGCGTTGTTTTTACATCGAACTCCCGCCAAAACACCTCTCCTCAGGGGAGAGCTGGTTAATGGTGACTCATCCCACTTCCTGCGAACTCAGGTATACCTGGGCAAATGCAAATCCCTGCCTGGAAACCTGTTACACCAGATCCTGGATCAACCGCCTGCTGAGTTTCCCTTTCTTTTTCTTTTTTTTTTCTTCTTTTTTTTTTTTTTTTTTTTTTAATGTGGGCCTAGGG
>JAVSBS010012008.1:0-42595 GCA_033124195.1 Coracias cyanogaster | reverse complement strand
TTGGCCTGCCACTGCAGATTTTTCATTCTGGCAGAGCAGGCATGTGTCAGATATAGAAAGTTCATCCTTTTATACACTGAGGACAAGGAAGCAAGAAGTGCAGCAAGCTCATGTTCTCTAGGCAAAGTGCACTAAGCAATAAATAGGGCATCTGAGTACAGCCATACTCATTCGCTTGCCCACAGGTACAGGTAGCGCTAATAAAAATTACTGTAGAAGATCTAAGAGTTTTGCGTTTATTTTAGAAGTGGTTTATGAGTTTAAGTGAAGTTTATTGTGACAGTAGGCTGTAAAGATATTATATTTGCTATTGACCTATCTCTTAGTGATCTTAAAAGCTGTGGAAATACTGAATAGGGGAGTTCCAGTTCTTTTATTAAATACATGTCCTTTTCTCAGTGCATTGAATTGCAAACGTATATAGCTCCTGTCTACCAAAAGACTCAACCTTAAGAAAATTTGGCAAGTTGTACAGCGTATGATATGCAACAATGAGTATTAATGTATGGTTATTGAATGATACATAATAACCTCATAGACAATTGACTCTCATCTGTTTTAATCATAGGGAGTGACAATGTTTGTATAAAACCCAAATTATAGTACTATGACCTTGAATTCCAGTTCTGTTTCTTCTGTTATTTTTGATTTATTCCTCCTCCTTATGATGAACGTTCTCCTTTTAATTTCAGAGTAATTGGTCTGGAAGCTCACATGATTCTATCCAATCGAGGAGAGTGGTCATTTCTCACAACATGGATAAAGCACTGAAAGAAGGTGAGTCTTAGCTTGGACAAAGAAGCATTAGACTCTGAATATCTCTTGTCCTCTTAGAAAACCACGACTGCACAATATTCCTGGATTTTGGAGTATGACCTTGGTTTATTCCTTGACAAAAAGTAAAAGTGCAAGGTCTTGGTCTTCCCCAGAGATCCACTGTAGCCAGCAATGTGGTGTTGTTTTTCGCAATTTAATTGATATCTTGCCATTTTAGTGGCTGTTTTTCGCAGAAATATGTTGAAATAGTGCATGAAACAAAAGGGTAGAATTTCAAAGATTTTTTTATTGGGTTTTCCTGAACTGATCTATCCTGTAGATGCTTGCAAGTAGTCTTCTCATTTAGTGCAATTCTTGCCATGAAAGCTGAATCTAAAATCAACATTTGTATTTCTGGCTGATATAGTCTATGAAATCTGTGGATCGCTCATACAGTCACTGGGCTTTAGATTGTAAAATGTGAACCATGATCACAGGGATTTAAAATACCTTGTTTGAAATTATTTTAAAATAAAGACTAACTACCACTGCTGCAAATATCTGGCTTTTTTCAACTGACTCCTGGTAATACAAAATATTGTAGAACTTGAGGTAGTGTCAGAGTTTGAAGCAAAAATTTTTTTTATTTATTACTTAAAAGATTATGCTAGTGTGGAACTTAAAGATGATCTGGGAGGGGAGGGCAGAACCTGGCTTGAATATTAAAAGAAGAAAACACAGAGTTGTGTAGTATAGCTTTTAAAATATATTTATAAAATTTGATGTCATTTTAGCCTTTAAGTGTTTTGTCTAATTCTGACTATTTTTTCCTTTAAGATTTCTTTGCAGTACTGTTTTTTATGATCTTTTTTTCACATTTGGAGAGTGTATTTTTAAATTAACATTGTTTTAAACTGGTTGGTTATCTTTTTGAAAACTTATTGGGATGTGTAATGTTTTGAAGTTACTTTTTTGAATAGCAGTTAGTAGGATGTGAGCTAAAATATAAAGTCAGAACTCTTTACTACATCATGTTTCTTTGGAGGTGAACTACTATATCATAATTTGGTTTTAGGCACTGTTTTCCTCTGGAATCTCTCTAGTTATAAGATTCCTGGTGATGTGAAAAGAATAGTGGAGTCTAAACATTAAATGTATGAAACAAGCACTAACAAATTGTTTGCTGTATTCTCCCATGTGTACTTTAATTTTGGATAACCTGCACTGGTGTTTGAAATAAAGCCTTGACATAATGGGCATGGTGTCAGAGGTAGTGGGGTTGTCTGGTGACAGAGAACAGTTATTGTGGAATACTGGGGGAAAGATAGTTGCGTTGCACTTTCTCCTCTTTTGTGCACATAGGAGTAATTCATGTATCTGTAAAAGAAAAAATGTGGGAGCTGTTAATCTAAGGTACTTACCTTGCAGAGCACTCAGTTGGATATATGAGTCCATCCTGAGTAAGGCTGAAACAAAGTTACCAGTATTTAAGTGATTCATTTCTCAGAGCTGAAGACCCTCTGTTTTGACAGCTTACTTGTCTTTCTGCTAGTTCTTTTTCAGAGTAGCTTTTACCCTCCATTCTCACTCTGAGTTTTGGAGAACAAACTTGTCAAATTTGGTTGTATTTCTTCCAGGCTTCTGTGACTAACAAAGTCAATTTCTCCTGTTAGGCAATTTGACAAGGAGGAGAGCTTTTAACTCTGCTACATGTAGACTTAAGCTTTTTGGTTTTGGAAGGTGTCATAGTCAAATTAAGTTTGAGATACTGAATGAATCCCCAAAAGAAACATTTTACTTTTTTTATTAAAGTGAAATGATCGGTATCTTTGAAAATAAACAGGACAAATTCCTTGCCCTCCGAAATTTGTAGTTGTCTTGATTTTATGAATGCTTTTTTACAAGTTAAATAAAACTTTATTACTAATGATATTAAAAATACTACCTGTATTTCTGTTTCATTAGTGCTGTACTCGAGTGCTGATCAATCTTACACTGATGAGGATTAAAGTATGTGTAAATCTAAGGAATTTTGGCCAGCTTCTTGCTGTTTAGATCTAACCTGCTGTTCAACAGAGTATTTTTTTAAAAGTCCCATTTAGTTAGACTTTCAGTTCTCCTGAGATTTTGATATTGGGAACCAATTCAGGCTCCTACGGCCACTTGAGTTTTTGAGTAGGTGTTGTCAGATTATTACAGTTGATGGGGTTTTGCAGTGGTTTTTTAATTAGATTTTACTTCTGTTTACCTTAGAGATGCAAGGATAACATTTTTCAGAGAAGCTAGCATCATCTAATTTCAGAAATGCTATTGCTGGTTATGAAGAGACAGCCCTTTGGTTAATTTTGACTTTTCACCTGTTTTTTATCACCCATGTAATGAAGTTTGCCCATGATTTACTGTTAGTCGCTATCTTGCACCCCTCAAGAATTGCCTGTTGACTGTTACTTGTCATGCCATGCCTTTGCTGGTGTTACAGCTGGTGTGTGGACTTTTCTCTCTGGGTTTAGAGTGTCTCTCCTGAGGTTCTGTGGTCTGTCTCCCTTGACAAGCTGTCACTTGCTTTACTGCATATTTTTGTGATGGTTCTCATTATGTATCTGTATCTCATATCTCTGTTAATATAGTTGGAAGGATAGATATCAGTGATCGTCCTTCGTTTTAATTGAAGGAGTCATTTATGTTTCCGTTTCAACCATCAGTCTTGTTTCAATACACTTGAAAACATAGTGCTTAGATAGTTTTTCTTGTGATGGTCATTGGCTGATAATAGTGACCTGTGTCTTGGATAGCTTACACTGGCTTTGGCAAGACAGCAGAGTTGTTGGGAATTGCCTAATGTCGGTCGCTAAGCACCGCCAGGAAGGAACTTCTTTTTGTGTTGGTTTATAGCTCAGTTCTAAACTTCTTTCCTACCTCCTGCTGACAACAGAGTAGTATAAAAGGACAGCACTTCAGAGTGCTGTTCCATTCTTAATTATAGCATACTTGCGTAAGCTGCAGATACAAGGTGAGGGAAAACTGTGAATTAGCCCTGCTACTGTGTGCTGTGTTTTATGAAGTCTAAGTGCTCAAAACCAGAACAAGTGTGATGTTATAAAAAGATCTTCCTTGTTGAATAAGGCAGAAAGAGGAGGCCTTTTAGTCTTCAACCCCTTAGTCCCTTTTCAGCCAGTAGTACTTGAGTGACTAACATTGAAATGTGGTTTTTTTCAGTATTTTAATCCTTTTCCTTGGTAGATTGATTTGATTCTTTTTTACCCTGAATTTGTCTTATGCAAAGAAAAGATGACCCACAAATACTTCTAGACTTTTAACACTTCTGCTTGCTTATCTGGTAATTTCGTGTTTTCAGCCCATACCATATGGTAGTTTAGGAACATGTTTCTTAAGAGAGACTAGGCTCAGTCAGAGTTGTGCTGCTGTTACACAGTGTACTCTTTGGACTAAGAACTGTGCTGTCAGTAGATTTATCTACTGTGTGTGTAGCTGCTCTCCCAGGAGCTAAATTTCATCTTCCATTTTATTGCCCCATATCCTGTGGTTTTTTTGTTATTCTTTACAGTCAGTCTTAGTCTCTGCTGCTTTAGTAGTGCTAGGAAAATTGCCTCCATATTACTTACCTGCTTTACTGGGTCATTTATGACTAAGTAAAACAGCACAGCCCATAGCACAAATCCCAGCAGAGCTCCACTTATGAAATTCTTCTGCTGTGAAAATTGACTGTTTATGCATATCCTCTCTTTCTTGGCTTCTTGAAGTATTTCATGCCAGAGAGCCATCTCTTCTTTCACAGTGGCTTATCTTTCTTCAACCATATGTTTGAAGTGACCTTATAGAATCATAGAATGGTTTGGATTGGAAGGGACTTTGGAGATCATCTAATTCCAACCCCCTTGCTATGGGCAGGGACATATCCCACTAGACCAGGTTGCTCAAAGCCCCATCAAACCTGGCCTTGAACGCTTCCAGTATTGGGGCATCCATGAACTCCCTGGGCAACCTGTTCCCGTGACTCACTACCCTTGTGACCTTGCTTGGAAATATTTGGGGAATTTAATTAGGTTGTACCTGTGAATCAGATCTTGCCTGTCTGCATTTTTTGACCCCTTAGAGATTTAAGGGATGTAAGGCAGGCAGAGAAAGGGTTTTTTTTTCCCCCCGATCTATCTTATTCTTGACTTAAGATCCACACGTTGACATTTAGAAAAAGTTTGCCACTCTCTTTGAAAAGCCATATTCTTTCTTCTTTTTTCACAGCTCTCAAAAAAAGAGTTGTTTGGGTCCAAAATATGAGTAAGACTTATTTTGGATTCATGTTCTCTCTGCTACTGGCATTCAAACGCTTGGAGCAAAGAACTCTTGGCAAAGGGTACATGGGCAAAGCTATTTGAACAGAAAGTTGTCTGATTTTTTTTTTTTTTTAAATGCATTTTCTAGATCTTTTAAACACATCTTTTCCTCTATTGTTTATATATTTGGAAATTCCCATATGGTTTATGCACATTCATAATAAAGAAGCAAATGACAAGAAAATTTTTATGAAAATAAACCAAATAGTGTGGTGGAATGGGACATGTCAAGCTATGATCCCTTTTGCACAGGGTCTATCTATGCACAATGATAGCAACATGTAGTGTATTAAACATGTCTATTTCATAGTTTGAATAATGTTGTAAAATGCAAGTAAACCAAGGAGTGCTAGCGTTTTTCCAAGCACAAACTTTTATAGAGAACTGAAATCTATAAATCACTGTTGGTAGCAACTGGGCAGGTTCCCAGTCACTGAAGTCTGGGCATTTGCACAGCATTTTGCAAGCCTGTAACACCACAATCTAAATAAAGATTTAATAGGCATGAGAGACTTTAATAAATAAAGATAATGTTAAGTATAAAACCACATCATCTTTATTTGTATTGTATAGCTAAAACATAATAAAACCTAAAATGCAGTAAGTGAATAATGGCTTTTATTGCTTGAAATTTAAAAATTGATGTCTTGGAAATTATAAAGCTCTATATACAGAGGATTTATTAGTAGTTTTTGGAGGAGCTTTTATAGGGGCTTTAAGATTTTCGTTTGATTTTTGAGGATGAAGATAAGGCGTGGTTTGGTTTTGGTTTTGTTGGGTTTTTTGACTGAATTGACTTTTGGCAGGGGGGAAAGGGTAACTGTAACAAGTAACTAAGCATTTCACATTTACTTCTATAGAACAGTTCTTTGCCAGGTACTTAATGATGGTATAGTCTGTCATCTTTTTACATTAAATTTTTATTGAAAGTATTTTTCTTCAAGTAAATCTTATGGTAACCATATCATGCAGGTTAAGTCTAGTGTTGTAGTAGCGCAGCATTATAATAATGCTTCTTGGCTATTTGATGGTGGTTTCCTGATGCAGGATTTTAACACAATTCCTATTAATGTTGCATTTCTATTTTACATATTGAGATGCGTGCTGTTGTAGAATAACTCAAGCCAGTGCTGTAGTTACACCTTCTCTTCTTTTTTCATACAGTCACAGGAGAGTTTGGGATTTAACTGTAACTTAATGTAACGGTTCTGATCTCTCCAGTGCTTTCAGGAAAGGGTATTTACTTCTTGTTTGAAACTTGGAAGTCTGTCTGCATTTACATAGGGAGAATATTTCTGGTCTGTTCTTTTATTGGTGCTTTGAGAAAACAGGCGTTTAGTCCTTGTTATTCATTTGCATTTATCATGAAGTTCGGTAACAAATCTTAGCAGCATAAAAAGTGTCTGATGTGAAATTCTGCAAATTGCAGATTTGAAGCCAGTCTGACCCCCTGGCTATTGTGGTGCTGCTGAACCAATGAATGAATGAATGCATGTGGAAGGAGAAGGCATAGCAGTTACCGTAGGCCTATTAGGAATGAAGAAAGAGTCTAGAGGAGTGTCCTCACTGGCCTTCACACCAGCTTCTAGCACTCTACTCACAGGACTTTCAGTTTACAGTCTTTAAAAGGAGTAACTGAGGAGGCTCAACTTCACAGTCATGCGGGAATGGCTTTTAATCAGATTCTAACAGCTAGGGGCTTGGATCTTCTGAACTAATGTAGAAAACCCAGTAGAAGTTTCTACAGTTTTGCTCCACTCATTGCTGTCACTGCATCTGATCTGGTCAGAAGAAATCTATTCCATGTTTGTAGTGGCTGAGTTAGTGGCAGTAAGGTATTGTCCTGAAAGTGTGTTCTGCTTTTCTGTATTCCTTTCTTGTATTCTGACCAGCTGTTCTCAACATTTTAGGAAATGTGCAGTGTAAAGATAATAGGAGTAGATAAAAGAACAGATTTCTCTTCTGAAGGAAACAAGCTGCACTCTATCAAATTCTTACATTTGTTTTCTGTATTTCCTTAGAGTGCTAAAATAGGCACCAGCTGCATCAATAGGCATAAAACTAAAACAGCATCAGCATATCATGGCCAGGATGACACATACAGATGAGGCAGGGTCTTACCCCAGTATGGACTGCTGGTAGTGCCTGTGACTGGTGTCCTTTCTAAATCTTTTTTTTTTTTTTTTTTTTTTTCTTAAAGTCCTAAAAAGTGTCTCATTGCTCATTTAGACATATGTTGTGGTTTGAGCCCACCTAGCTGGCAACAAAGCAACCACAGAGCCTCTTGCTCACTCCCCCTCCTCTGGTGAGATAGGGAGGAGAAGACAGAACAAAAGGCTGGAGGGTAGAGACAGAGGACAGGGAGGGCACAGTCGCCAATTATGGTCAACAGGCAAAAGACACAGTCAACTTGGGGAAACCAAAGCAGAAGGCATTTAATTATGTCTCATCATACTCACTGAAGTGATTCAGTTTCTTTACAAACTTGAAGAAATTGATTTATGAAGCATTTGACTTTTATAAATTTTAGCCTTTTCTTTTGAAATGTTTTTAACACGGTGATGTTGCATGAGGTCTGCTAGTATTTCAGGCAGACAAAAGTATTCAGCGTAAGTTGTTCTGCTATTAGTATGTTACTAGTTGTGTCACAGTGCTAGAGAGCTTTTTATAGTTTACTAAACTGCTGAACCAACAACTTCTATCAAAGCGAAAAGTATGAAGTAGTGGAGTTGCATTACTTTGCACCATGGGCTTATGCTGTCAATTGAGATGTATTTTTGACATAAAAAGTCTTGAAATCAGGATTTATGGTAAAGAAGCTGCTCAGATTGTCAGGCACACCATTTATTTCTCCCTTCTTGGTTCAGTTATACCCCTGGTAGATGCAAACTAATTCCTTCTTCCACCCCAACTTTTCCCCCATCTTCTTGTAACTGCTAAACATGGCTCTGGCGAGCTCCTTTTATACCACCTGCTCCCTCCTAGACCTCCAGAAACATCTGTGTAATGAAACATCCGTAAAAGTGGCAGCACAGAAATGTTGTCAAAAAGAAAAGTCGGGGTGATAGAAGATGGTGTTGCCATGGGACTTGAAATGACGGTAATCTTTGTTATTGTTTGTAGGTACGGTTTGGAATACCTTGTCATTTTTGAAGTTCATACTGTCTTGCTAATCTATTTGTTCTCTCTTATCTCTAGCTTTTCTGATCCTATAATATACTTTATGCAGTGTTGTTCAGTATTGTATGTGTCTTTGGAAATCCAAAAATCTTACGAACTCCCCTCTTACCTGTGACTTTGGAGTGGAGACTGCTGGATTCCTGTGTAAAGAAGGCTGGTTGTAGCCTGCAACAGCCTAGACAGTCATATTATATGATCATTTGAGTAACCAAATCTACTGTTGAGAGACAGGTATTAGTTTGAGGTTTGTGTGTAGCTGGTAACCTGACTGAGCAAATCCACTTACAGGCTTTGCTTTGCAAAGTGACCTCCAGTAACCTGGTAGGTGCAGATTTCTGTAACTCTGCCAACCTTGCTTTCTTTGGCAAGAATTTAAAACCCAGGGAAGAAGATACGAAACCTATTACCCATCTAATTTTGAGGAGAAGGGGGGAGGATTATGTTTTTCCTATCTTTACATGCCTTCCCCTTTTGCAGTTTCTGCTATTTATTGTTCTGTTTCTCCTTTCAGTGTTTGACTACAGCTATAGAGATTACATCCTGTCCTGGTATGGGCAACTCAGCAGAGATGAAGGGCAGCTGTACCAGCTACTATCTGAAGACTTCTGGGAGGTTGCCAAGCAGCTGCGACAGAGGCTGAGTCACATTGATGTAGTTAAAGTTGTCTGCAATGATGTAGTGAAAGCTTTACTCTCGCACTTCTGTGACCTTAAGGGAGCCAATGCCAGGTAAAAACAAAACTCTGCATTTCATTGGAATTTTCTGCTTTCAAATGTGCTATATCAAAGTAATGAACAGTGTAACACATTTGTAGGCACCTGATAAAAGAAAACAGTTCCAGCTTATTACCAGTTTTAGAGATCAAGCAGGCTTCAGGGCATCTATATGACCCGTGGAAAGAAACACTTGTCTTCTTTTTTCTCAGTTCGGATTCACTGCTGTTTCTGTTTCATCCTTGAGTCCTTTGCTCATGGCAGGAGGTGAGCTGTGTGAGCAGTTCCTGCAAATAGTGTGAACCTGCAAAGAAAGGGAGAGGTGCTGTCAGAGCAGTCAATAGACAAGAACATAGTTATTTGCACCTTTCCCAAAATAGCACCAAGGTTAATTCCCTTCAGTTTCCCATTTTTTCTAGCCTTGGGAGGGAAAACCTTGCAGTTTCTGTAAGTGGCCTGTCCTACAGTAACGGGATTTTTCTACTAGAAAAATTGTTGGCTAGATTTGTTTTCTCTGTTTAGGTTATCTTGCTAATTCCATGAATTTCCTGTTTGGCAAAGGCTCTCTTTGTCCACTTAAAAAGGTCAGCTATCTACTAAATACTAGAATTGCGCCCAAATTGTAATTGCAGATAGGAACTCCTAGCCTATGCAGTTCACACATTGCATGCACAGTTTGTGTAACTGTGCATGGAATCTGGGCTTATGTCTGCACTTACCTGCATTTCAGTTATCCTGATTAAAATATGCTTTGGTCATTCAGATTTAGACTGTGCATTTTATACTATGAAGTTATTTTGCCTACAGTTATATCCACATATTTTTAACACCCCTTCAGAGAAAAAAGGTCAGCTTTTCTGTCAGCTACTAGTCTGTGCGTTGCCATTTGCACTTCTTTCTGTTCTGGAGCACAAGATAGGGTTAATGTATTCATGGTAGATGTCAGCTCTATGTAAGCTAATGTGTGGGAAATAAAGAAACTGAAGGGCAATTACATTCAAGAAAAGAAGAAATTTAGTTGAATGCACATTGTGGTAGATCTTACATTGAATTCCAGGTATTGCTTTCTTTCAGCTCTGGAATGTGGTAAGAATCTTTTGGTCAGGTCAAGGTCCTAAGTGTGCTCCCTGATTTTTAAGCATTACGCTTGCACTTGCCCTTTATCATAGTAAAGTACTTGCTTTTGGGAAGAGCTTGATTTGAACAGTTAAAGGGTGAGGATGTTTGTGATGTTTTCCTATTTGAAGCTGGGGACATAGAATCTACAATTGCAGAATTATTAGTTATTATTAATGCTGATTCTTGATGTGGTTCCTTATCTACTGAGAATTATGGCCACTTTCTCTAGGTCTTTATTGGATTGTTATTTCCATTATATAGAGCTAAAATAAATTCTCTTTGGTAGAGGTCTTTTCCAACCTGCATGATTCTATGGTATTCTCCAATTAACTTTTTCACTTTGGAGTGGTCAATGCACCTTGGTCAATGCTGTGTAAGGCAGGCTGCATTAACGTGGTAACGAAACAAATACTATCAAGAGTCAATGCGGTGGTGGCTTAAACTCAACAAAAACCCTACAGCTGTAACTGCAGGTTTTTTTTAATAGGTCGAAACTGGACCCTTTGACTGGTTTTTGCATGCTGCAAGTCTGAATTCACAGGGTGGAAGGTTTGGTTTTAAGGTGCCTAACAGCAGATCAGCAGCGTAGTGCTGCATGATACAAAAATGTGAAGAACTAGTATATCCTCATGCTGCTCGTCCAGACTTGCCCGAGAAGTCCAGAAAGCTTTATGGAAATTTCACAGGGCTCACCTTTTCTTGGCAGGTGGGGGGAGGGCTTAAATGCTGTGTCTGCTATGGGAAAGTTAGCAGAAATGTGACATTGTGCTCAGATGCTACAGATAGAATTTGTACTGCTGAGTGATCAGAGCATGCATGTAATAAGCCTGGAAGCACAGCCAAAGACTCAGATACTTTTTTCTTTTTAAGGGAATTTGTGGTTTTAGGAGTAATTTGAATTCTTTACTAAATTGCCTACTGCAGTGGAGTTTGTGCTAGAACCTGCTGACGTTTTAAGGTATGCTACAAAGTATGTCACTCCTATCTTGAAACACTTTATTGGAAAGCCTTCAATTCATTTCTATATTGTCACAATTCAAACACAGAAAATTCTTCTCCTGAAGGTAGGGAACACAAAGATCATCTTGATCTAGCTTTGCTTTCCATCGTTTTAAAGATAGTAGTAAATTTAAATTGGCATTCACATGTTTCCCTCTGTCTCTAAAAATTACTCCCGTCAGTTATGGATGATAAATACAGTGGAACAGAGACTAATTAGAACACGGTGTCTTTCCTATTGTGCTGCCTGTTGGAGCACTGCATCTCGTTTCCATTGCTGACTTTATACTGCAGTATGACAGCAAAGGGCATTTTGTCTGTTACCTGGTGGCTTAGAAGTTTTAAATACCTCTTGTACCATCTCTGGAGAGGGTGCCACCTAAGCCACTTTGTCTCAGTTTTCCTCTATGACAGTGTACTCAATTACTGAAGTAATGGAAAGAAACTGTGCCCAGAAGGACAGAGATGTCTGTTTCTTCAGTGTGAAGTTCATGTGTGTTGTCACTGGGTGCACATCAGTCACAGAAGTCTCTTTACTTTTCTGGTTTTGCTGACTAACTTTGACCTGTGATACTGCATAGATCAGGGTGTCTGAGGGGATGGAGACAGGCTGCGACCTTTCAGAATGAGGGAGGGTGCAGCAGCCCTTCCCTTTGCTGTTGCTTATCCCCTGGCTTATCTTAATCATTGTGAAGCTCCGCTTAGCAATAAACAGCTCAAGGTAAATGGCCAGCAGAGACCAACAGCTGAGGAAAAATGTTTCCCTGAATGAGGGAGAGCATGAAAAGAGGAGAGGCCATTTCCATGCTGGCCAGTGGAAGGCAGAGAATTGCGGGGGGAGAAGCCTGACAGCATTAGGGTCTGTTTTCCTTTTCTTACTCTATTCCTGGCTTTCTTTAACAGTGACTGTCTTCACTGTACCTGCCAGACACTTCTACAGAGTGAATAAGGGCAGATACACTTCTCTAACCATGGGCAAAACTGTCTGGGGTGACACAGAGCCACGCAAACTGTAGGCAAGACAACTCACACGTCATGCGTGTAAGACAAAGTTGGATCTTGAGGGCTCCAAAGGGTTCTGTCACTTTTCAGTTAGAAAATGTGTGGCAATTCAGAATATTTTAGACAGGAAACTGTTTCATTCCTAATACTAGCTTTGTGTAGAAATGGAATATGATACTTCCCTGTGTCCAGTCTTAGCTGGTTTATAGATTTGAGAGGTGGAAGAAAAATCAGTCTTGGATTTTTTGGTAGAAGCCACCGTTCTTTTGCCTTATGTTGTACAGAATCAGGAGCACGCTTGTAACAGGATTAGATAAGTGCATCCTGCAGAGAGTAGAGAGGGTAGTATTTGGCCATTGTTGTTTTACAGCAGCTTTTATCGCTTCATTCCTTTTATAGCTATCTCATTTAAATGTCATTCCTTGGCCACTTTAAGCAGAATATAAGCAAGCTGAATACTGGCAGTGCCATTTTATGTGATAAAGGATGGATCATGAGCCAAGTAAGGTGGTGTATAATGCTGGAAATTACCACGTTGGTATATGAGTGTAGTGTTGTCTGTGGTGGCAGTTTACTTTCCAGGAATTACCTGATCCTGGGAATGTAGTCTTACCCTGGTAATGTGATGTGTTTGGTGAAAGCAAGAGGCAGCTATTCCTGTGGATGAAATACAAAGTCAGTATTGGAAGGACTTTCCACCAAAGTGAAAACAAATGGTAAGTGTCTTTCTGTAAAGCTGTCTACGTGAAAGGAAGAAGACGTTCCCTTAAGCTTGTTGGTTGTGGGCTAAGAACAACCACATCAGATATTACTACAGAACTATTAACATCTGATAAATAACACCCTGTGCTGGTGGTCTCTAAACTGCAGTTTAGTTAGAGATCTAAACTACAAAATGAGGTTGGCTTACAGAAGTAGACAAATGTGATTTGAAGATAGTAAATCCTTGCCTCTTCTTGAACCTCCTGACAAGCAGGACTTTTTGAACAAATTTCAGGGAGAAGATGCCATGGTGACACTGTTGGGTTTTTTATTTTCTTTTTTTCTTTCGTCTCTCTCCTACATGTTTTGGTTGGGGGTATTGTCTCTTTGTCTTTAACCTACAGCTGAGGCACCTTGATCCCAAAGGTAGAGGAAGAAATAATTTCTGCAGATATGAATATATGGTGTTGCAGGGTGCTTCTAGCAAGTGAACTGCTACGTGACATCTGATGGGATGCTCAGAAGTGTTTGTGTGTGTGTGTGATTGGACTTGCAGCATAAGTCATGGCTTAGCAAAATTGGATGCTTGGAGGCTGCAGGCTACTCCCAGTGCTGATTCAGAATCAATATTTAAGGGCTCAAATCTCTTGGAAAGTGTGAGAGGAGGAAGTGCTGTGAGAAAGTTGCTGTTTGGAGGATTAGTATGACAAGCAATTTGAGGATTTAAGTTTGTATTGTACATGTCTTAAATTTTCTATATATTACTGACAGGATAAGGAGAAAAGAGAACTCAGTTCTTTGTTTTCTTGGCTTGTGTGAATACCTTTGCACATATGGGGTATATAACAGTTGGATTTTTTGTGATTATAATATATAGTGGGATGAGATACTCAGTAAAAATAAAAGGTGCTGCCACCACAAACTGATCAAGGGCAGATTGGTGCAAAGGGAATTTAAGCACTTGAGATTGAACTTGGTTGATCCTACAGATGCATCCAAGTTGTCAAGATAGCTACAGAACACCTCCCACAGTTCTTGTTTTTCCTTTATAATTCCATTTGCCACCCACAATACCAGGAATTCCAAGAACTGCTTATCACAGTCAACCTCTGGAGAGGAGTATCAAGAGGATTAGTAAGAAATTGTAGAGGTTCATTGCAATGGGAGCAGCTGTGTGAAAGTGCCAAGAACAAAATAGTCATGAAAAGCTGTTATTAAAGTTAACTTATGGGTAGCACCAGGTCTAAAGCTTGCCATTGCCTTCAAGCTTCAGTGTGGGAAAATTGGGTTTCCTGTTCATGATTATGATCTAGACACCATAATGAACATTTGGTCCTCCTGGTGCTGATGTGGTCATACCACAGCTTGTAAGTCACTGATACGTTCTTTGAGTCTGTTATGAACGTAACATGTCAAATGCTATTTCCTAAAAGAGATAACTGTGACATGTATAAGTTATGTGGTTATCTTTACAGTAAATATTAGGTAAAGTGATTTATAAAACTTGCTGATGTACCTTGATAAAAATGGCAGCTGTGGAAATTTTGGTGTTGGCTTTGTCATTTTTTTTGTTGTTCTTTTGGGGTTTGGTGTGGTTTGTTTTCAGAAAGTGTTTTTCTTTCTAGGTACTTTTTCATGTCTTCATGTTATTGGCTTGTAAAGGTCTGATTTTGTTTCTTTTATTTATTAGAAAGTTCAAATAGATCAAGTAGTTTTCATTCTGCTGCACTGTCAAGAAGCTTAGAGATCTGAGGGCAATACAGGTGAAGAGATGCAGCCTGCATGTGGTTCTGGTAGTTCTCAGAATCAGTTTAATGAAAGCTCGTGGTGAGTGTTGAACAATGTAATGATGAAAGTCTTTTAGAGTGAGTTGCATGTGCACTTCAGCTCACAATTGCACTGATTGAGACTTAAATGTAACTCTGCAAGAATCTCTCTGGAAAGACTAATTAAATAGCAAGGCTGAAAGGAACATGCTGTGATTTATTTATTTATTTATTGATAAAAGACCCTTACGTAATTTCCTGTTGAGTTGTTAATGTTTTGGTTGGGTTTTTAGGGGCATTGGCATTTTAAAAAATATGTAATTTATTTACTTCCTATTTTCAGAGCAGACAGATTTATCTTGTTTGTCGTCATTGAGTTCCTGGCCATGCATGTCTCCTAATTGGTTTACTTATTTTGGGGTTTCTTTCTTGTGAACCAGTGGTACTGCCAACCCCAGACCTGCAGAGTTCCAAACTGCACAGGGATTGTAAATGATAACTTTGGGGTTGGCTTTAAATTTTTTTTCACCCTTCCAGGATTAATTTTTAAGCTCTTCTATGCCATTATGAAGGTTGAGGCTATATAAAATGTCAGGAGCACACCCAACCACAAATACCAAGAGTCTTCTAATACTCCTGACTGTAATGAGCCTACCAGATAGTCCTAATTAAAACTGTGGCCATCTCAAATAGATCCTAGATAAAAAGAGATTTCCATGAAGGCCCTGTATTGGGAAACCTGGAAGCCCAGTCAGATGGTAGTTCAGCATTTCAGAACTGCCATGGGTCCTGCATTCCTGAGAAACAAGGAATTGTTGTTAAAGAGGTGCTGATATTGGCTCAGAGTTACGTTGTTGTAACATGGGAAGGAAATGATGATATTTCTGTAACGCTGGCAGGAATACCAAAGCAAATCTGCTGTCCTGCTTTCCTTTATGAAATGCTAGATGAACTTGCAGGTCTGCCACACTAAGGGATAAAGTCTTGGTATTGAGGATGTTCAGTGGGATACACATTCAGTAATTGCATGAAGCAATCTCAGAGCATGGGGTAGTTACGATAGCTGCCAATTTGGTCCCTAAGAAAAGTACTGCTTGGAACAGACCCAGTACAAAGGAATTTGCTTTGGCAGGCCCTGCCTATGGATTTGTATTCACAGATCACTGCCTGATCCTCTGCTGGTTTTTGGGACAGCTGAAGGTAATCCCTTTGCTTTTTTATGCTATGAAGTAGCATTGGATAGTGTTAAATATTCAGACCAGGCTTAAAGATTTCATAAAATGAAAATACAGAAAGGAAACTTAGGCAAGGTTAAGGCTGGCTTTGTCACTCACTGGGGAGTGAAGAGAGATAGGACCTGTGAGCATGCTGTGTAAAGCATGAGTTCTGTCTACTGTTTTAAATCCTTGATGTCACCTGCATCTTGATACACCAGTATATGTTGCTATTACTTCTGTCTTGATTGTTCAAGAAGAGATATGAATTAAGTTGCCACTTGCCATTATTTTTATGTTGCCTAAAGCAGATTAAATGAGCCTGGTTTACAAAGCTTATATCATGCCTGTTTTGGAAATGTTTGCTGGAGTGCCACGTTTATATTAGTTCACTGCACACAGTTGTGCTCAGAATTTATGGATAATTGGCTGGGCTTTCAAAGCTGTTTCTAAAAATATCTGCACACACGCAGTTATAGTTAAGAGTTTTTTGTGATTACTAAGTGACCTTTTGTTTGGAATATCCAACCACACAGTCCTAATAACACATATTCAAAATTAGATAGGGAGAGAAATAATGCCTCTGCTACTGTTGGAGTTATTTAATAGTGCTTAATATCTTCATTGACACTGGAGAGATGTAGCAGCACTCTGCTTTGCGTTCATGCATGCAGACTGCAGTTCAGTTTCTGCTTTTCCTGTCAGGCTCTGCAAAATGAACAGTGCCTTCCTTTGGATCATGTTCCCACAGACTTGAAGATCAAGGTTTTAAATCAAGGCTTAAGAGTATGCCTGATCAGGACAACTTAGGTCCTGCTCCAGGACAGTAAACAGAGTTTGGTAGCTGAGCAAGTGGTGTTAATACTTCTGTGATTGCTCACTGCTCCTTGTTGGTTATCAATGAAGGGGAAGCCTGAGTTACAAGGAATGCTGTTGTCTGGGCAGACCTTTCGTTGACACACTATATTTTCCCTGTAAGCAATTAATCGTTACATAGAGGCAAAGAGAAGTGTAATGCTTCCTGTATAAACGCAAAGGAGGATATAAGCCTGGATGTCTTGTCTCATCTCTTTTACCACTGACATACTTATTTTGTAGCTGTTAAGCCTCCCCCCAAGCTTCCTCTCCTGCTTTCAGTCTCCCCTTTATTTCTCTTGCCCCAGCAGCAGTGGGAGCTGCAGGATTTGTTGACACAACTGTTTGGCACTGATATGCAAGGCTTGTTTAGAGTATAATTTCCTGAAGACTTTGTTTCACTATTCTTTTCATAAAAACTTGGTGGGGTTCTGTGCCTTTTGCTTTTTAGGGCACATTTTAGGTACAGGTTAGCTAGGAAAGCAATTAAAAGAACCCTACTTCTAGAGAGTCATGTCTTAAGTAAAGGAGATAACTCCAGAAAAAACTGAAACTTTTCTTAAATGTCCTGTCAGCTGAAGAATATGCAGCTCTGCTTCCCCCTTGCATTCCTGTAGGCAGGGACACATTAGACAAATTAGAAGGGTAAGAATCAAATATTTGCCTTACTACTTGTTCCATTTTCCATTTGTGTTCTGTTGACTGTGCTAGAAAAGTCCTGGCATAAGCCCAGCTCAGCCAAGCTGTATGTATTTGCTCTTCACTGGGAATAAATTTGTACAATAAGGACATAAAAGATTCTGAGAAATAACTCCTCTTGCATGGATAATAGTATAGGTGCAGTTAATGCTCCAAGGTGTTTGCAGTCCCAAACAGACTGGTATTCCTCAGGAGGCTTATAGAGAGGTATTGAAGGCAAAGAAGACTAATCTCATCTTAGTGGTCTTTAATATGCATCATGGCTTCGTTTTGTGCTGTTCACATGTTATGAAAGTATAGTTTGATATAATCACTATGCAGGATGTCACACAAATAACGTTAAGTGTGTCCAAAAGGGATGGGGTTTGTGTGTTCAGGAGCAAAAAAGCAATTGCCACTTGCTTTTAGTTGTAACTCTGTATTGTTAATAGACAGAAATCACTTGTTAGGAGAGGTTAGTTTGCTACTAGCCAACCGATGTTTAGTGCAAGTCATCCTGTTTGCCAGAATTTTGCATATGCTTTTGGCTGTGTTTCAAACTGGCTGACTTTGGGTGGACCAACCTGTCCTAATCCGGAAGACTTTACTTGCCCGGTAAGAGGTGGGTGTACGTAAACAACTCAGACTTTCTGTCTGCCAGTAGTCTGCCTGGGACATGTCTGGTTTTGGATAAATAATGAATGTCTTTAGGGAGAGCATGTGATGGGGAATGTTTGGTGCAGTGTAGAGAAAGCTGTGGGATATGTCTGGAGTACGCAAGAGGAATGGAAATGCGCTGAGGAAAATGGCAAGGTATTTAGCTGCCATAGAGAACAGATCCTACCCGAATAAGATAAACAGCTTTCTGAGCTCAGTCAGCTGCACCACCTGCCCTGGTTGATAATGAAGACTACATATCATCTTCATAAACCATTGCTGTTCAAAAGAACAGAGGATCTACATCCAAGCTGTTCCGAGGGACTTGTTTTGAAATTTGTTTTACTTGTAACAATTGAAGCCCCCTCCACGATCCACATTTAAAACCAAAACATTTGGTATGGGATTGAGTAAGAGGCTTCAGGCAAAGCAACATCAAATGTCATCTTTACATTCCTGTTGTTCTGAAAATTAATTTAAAAACCTAATTTTGGTCACCTTGAGATAAATTACTTGTGTTATTAGAACAGAATTAGAGCTGTTATTAGAGTATTGTTACTATTCCAACACATTTTCTCTCTTCTGGAGTGACTAGAAAAAAATCAATTGTTACACAATACTACCTGGCACTAGGGGCCATATATCAGCGTCTAACTGAAAACTTTTGGTTTGACTACATACAGATCTTGGTCACCTTTTTGTGTACAAAGGCAATAGGCTTGGAGCAGCTCAGTGAGTGACAGTCAGTTGATTCTACCCAGGACAGCAGCCTCCAGTTCTGAGAGTGAAGCAGATGTTACAGGTGATGGGAGGTGGCACTGGTATGAGATGTGACAGAACTGAGCCTTTGTAACACCTTAGAGCTTTCTACTGAGGATCAGTCCTGGCTGCCTTTGGAAATTACCATGGCACCTCTCAGGTGACACTGAGTTTGTCTTGCTGTAACCACTGGCATGGACACCTTGCTGTTAAACTGTAGATCTGTGATTGGAGCACATCAGTTGTGGCCATGAAAGAACTGCTACAGCACCTTGTCTCTATTTCTACAGCTATTTTTGTATAAAGAAAAGGTACTGCTGTTACCTGCACTAAGGAGTTCGCTTGGCATGTTCAATCAGCCATGTTCTGAGAAGTCCACAAAACCATTGGCACCCGCAAGGAGATGAACTGGTCAGACTGGGCACAGAGTCAAGGCAGGAGAGGTTTGCTCTCTGTTTCTTCCAGAGCTGTGATCAGAAGGGCTGTTTGTGAGGAGTCTGCAAACAGCACAGACTGTGCTACCACAGGCTTGTTCATCCAGCAGTATGTTGCTGTGCATGTTCAGTGGTGCACAGTGCCCACCCATGCTTCATGCTGCAGTAGAGCCATAATCACGACTTCATCGTTAGCTCTGAAAAACTCTGTCTTGCCATCTTCCCAAAATGCACACACCATGATTGCCAGGACCTATTTACCTGTTTGGTGGCAGGAAAACAAATATATTAGTGTAATAGTATGTTACTATATAGCATAGCACACTATACCTGTCCTAACTCTAGGCCTGACATGTACTTTCTTTAAGTTAGGAGCCCAATTCTTTAACCAAGTACAAAGTGAAAACAGCAAGAAATTTTGGATTTCTTCCATCTTTTAGTATCCAGCTAGCATAATCCTTACAGTCAGTGAGTGGATGGTAGCGAATGCCTTCCCCAGCAGGCTGAGAGCAATTCTGGCTGAGAGTATTCTCTTGCTCCTTCTTGAGGCTGAACCAGAATGAGCCAAAGGCAAGGGTCTGACTCCACTGAAGGCAGGCAAGATGAACTCTGATGATGGAGTGTTAAGGTGATGGAGGAAAACTGACTTTGTTCCTTAGTTGTTAGGGTGTTTGTTTTGGTTTGTTTGCTTTTAATCTGCTGTGATTTATTGATATATAACATGAGCATGTTCCAGCTTCAGCCTGCTGATCAGAGGACTTAGCTTGAGGCGGGTTTTCTTGTCTCTTCTCTGAGCGGTTCTGTGATCTCTGCATGCATGAGATGCTTGGCTCCAAGCAAGTGCTGTTGCTTGATTTGACCAAGAGGTTACTCACTAAATCTGTAATCTGGCCGAGAGGTGACTGATGAGACTTTGAAGATGCTGGTTCAGACCTATCAGACTGAGCAGAGCCTAAACTCCAGAGCCTCTCACACCCTCTGGGGTGAGAATGCTGCCCACAGGGGTATTGCCCCAAAGGTGAGGTTGCACACACCTGCTGAGCCCCTACAGTTTCATGCTTTCCAGTTTCATGCTTTATTTACCCTACTTATACTGATAACAATATGGTTAGTTCTTGCTTGTTGAACTATTGAGGGGACTTGTCTGGCCAAGTTTCCTTCCACTTTAGGAGTCATTCACCATTCTCTGTTTGCCATCGCAATTCTACCCTCTTTCTAAGTCTGGGTGGAATTTTTAAATGTCTTTGTAAATTGGTTTCCCATTTACCATGTAGATGGCTAATAATACCATGTCTGTTAGTATGTAGGTATCTTGCACAGATCAAGCCTACAGGTGACAGGTTGAAAACTGCTGTTCTACGACAAGTCAGGTCAAACAGGCCAGTTATTTACTGGGAGATTTATTTGCCGATAACAATGGAAATATGGTAACTTCAGTATCAAACAGCTAAACCTGTTTCTCAAATTAGGTACGATCCCAAATCCTCTGCTTAAAGATTCAGATCTATAATTAGTTTGCTTTACGAGCTGTATTTGCTTTTTGAAGTTATATTTTCAATAGTTCTGAAAATCTGGACAAGATTTGACTGTAAGTTCAGTGGTGGAACAATTGTGGTTTTTTAAATTCAGAGAATATTTTCTCCTGCTTGTTAGGTTCTCTCTATTTGATGCAGCTTTAAAATACTGTATTTCTATTTCGACAGGTGAAAACATTGACAGGACAAAGGAATTTAGAAATGCATCTTAACATTTAAAAAAAAAAAAAAGCAGGATTTAATAAATAGATATCATTTAAAATTTCTTTACTGAAGTTACTTACCTAATATGTTTGGGACATTTTATCAATTAGCGACTAATCATGATACAAATGGTATGTAAGTTCTCTCTCTTTTTTTCCTTTCTTTTGTTTTGTTTCCTCCTCCCTTAGGCAGGAAGATCCACCGAGACCTTTTTTGCTGCACCCATGCTTGAGGAGCTCTGATGAAGAAGTAAGATTCCTGCAAAAATGTTCTCAAATTCTGGTGTATTGCCTCCTACCCTCAAAGGATGTCCAGTCGGTCAGCTTGCGCATAGTCCTTGCAGAAATACTTGCAACAAAAGGTACATCAAAGATGATTAACCATTTGCACCTGTATGATACTAGCCTTACAGACCTAATTATGTATGTCTTGATGCTCTGCTTTTAAATTTTGAAATTTAACTTCTGTGATAACTAGTAAGACACTTTAAATTCTCAAAATCAAGCATATACTTGCCTGACTCTCTTGACTTGATGACAGACTATTTAACACCTTTCAGGATAAAACACAATTTGTTCATTCCATTCTTCTATTTTTTTCCATAGAGGAACCCTTTTGTAGTCTTCCATGGCATTACTTTTAGTGATTATATGACTAATTCTGGACTTCTGTATTTTATTCAGATATGTAGAATCCATAGACTTAAGGTTCTGATTATAATCAAATAATGATACCAGATATAATTAATTTTTTTTTAGATTTAACCAGTGTGGTTTTTTGAGGGTTTTCTATATTGCCTTTTATTTTAGTAGTTACACTTTAATGTGATCATAAATATACTAGTCATTTTTTACATCACTGAAGTCAAATGCAGAAATGAAGAAGTCTCAAGTATATTGTGCGATTCAATTTACTTTTAATTTTCATTTATAGTGGCTGTAATGTCATATTCAAATACACAGCAGAAAAAACAAAACCACTTGGAATTTTCCAAATAGAGCTCAGCTTTGTCAATGTACATTGGCTTATTTATTACAATAAATAAACAGTTTTATCAAGAAGGTACATCCAGTCTCAAATGTACTATGTAGTCCAGAAGATTGGGTTTGTATTTTTATCAACTTGCATATTTATTTTTTGCCTTTTATCCTCAATTTTCTTTTGAAGGACAGCAGTTACTCTTCAGCATAAGGATTTTGTTTTAAAATATTTTTCCTCTCCAGTACTGAAACCAGTGGTGGAACTGCTGAGTGATCCAGATTATATTAACCGAATGCTACTCAGCCAGCTGGAGTACAGAGAACAGATGAATGAGCATCAGAAGAAAGACTACACATATGCTCCTTCGTATGAGGAATTCATCAAGCTCATTAACAGCAGCTCCGATGTTGAGTTCCTGAAACAACTGAGGTATTTAATGTTTCACTGTAGCTCCTTCAAAACTAAACATGCTTCTTTTGCCAGTCCATTACTGAAATTTGAATGAAATGTGATTTTTCTTTCTAAATTCAATTTTGATTTTCTTTTGATAAAGCAGAGACAGTAAGTATAATAAGACACAACATTTGTTAAATCTCTAATACAGTCAGCTTTTTAGTTAAATGGCAGAAAATGTTAAAAAATTTCGTTTAGTAGTGTACAGGAGGTGATTGTAGTGTTGAAAGGCATAGCAGACGCTTCTTTACAGCTTTTGTCTGTTGAGGTAGGTGAAGCAATTTGTTGAATTTCCACTAGTGTGTGGTTAGGTGTCTCCTTGTTATCTTCATAAAGTATGGTTGGCCGTGGTGTTCTGGTGACTGTGAACTGTAGTGACCCTGTGGACACTGGGCGTTCAGCTTGCTCTGATTCTTTGACATAGAAGGAGGAGTTTGAGTGCCAGCACATTTTACCAGCTGGTAAGAGGTTATCCTGGGGTGTTGCAGGGAGATGTTTTCCAGTTGCATCTTTCTTAAACGTGTTAATGAACTCTGAAGAAATCCTTAAAGACCAAAAAAACCCCACTGAGCTCCTACATACCATGAGTTTATTTGATGTTCCTATTTTCTGATGTAGATAGCAGCTGCTCACTTTCATACAAATTCCCTCCCCTCACAAAGATATCCTCTCTTGTTCCTTCCTTCTTTCATCATGAGATACTGCTTACATCTGAAGCCTGCTTGCCCAAGTACAAGGTGTTTATACTTGCTGAGCTGTTTCACGTCTGGTTTTGATGTAAGTTAAAGGATAAGGAATAAATGACTGGGATGTAGGGAGCAGAGATACTACTGTTGTAGGACTTCCCTAGAAGTCCTTGTGTTGGTTTTGCTGAGCACACAAAAACTTTGAAGAACTGTTGAAGCCATTGCCAGAGTGTTTGTCCTAATCTGTTACCACCAACCAGAACTGCTATTTTTTTTCATCTTTGACTCCCTTTGTTGCCACTGCAGGTCTGCTTTCTCTCTTCCTAACTGGCTGCAGCAACATCTGAAAGACACAAGCGCACTGATCCCCTTCAGTGTACTTTATCATTTGTTGTGACCCAGACGTTCTGTTAGATTTGGTTGGATCAGGCCAAGTGATGCAGTATGTGGGCTGCATAAATAACATCTTACTTTGTCTTGTTCTTCTCTTTTGATTGTGAAACCACTTGCATTTCTGAGATAGGAAAATACATTTAGGTGATGGTGAAATTATTTTGTTGCTGGGCTACTTGTTGTTCATCTGCTGTGAAATTTGCTCTTTACTCTGGACCAGTATGCCTTTCCTGAGAGCAGAAATTAGTCTCTATTAGACTCTGTCTAAAACCTAATTGACATCATATTTATTAGCATAATCACACTAATGGATCTGCTTGTTTCAAAAGAAACTCGACTCTTCGGTTGTTGTTCAGGCTCATTAATGCTCAATATGCTCTCTCTTTAGCTGATAGGTCACTCTAATTTGTGTTCTTTAATATCAGGTAGCACATTTGCTTTATGAAATAATGTAGTTTTGCCTGCTCTCAGTAGGTTTTTCCTTTTTAGCCTATGGAGTCCAACTGCCATCATCTTGAGATGTGTTCTTCTACACTCTACATAATGTTGTTCAGTCTGAGCTGATCAGTATTTGAATGGAAAATTTCTGACAAAATGTGCCTTCTTTTCGAGGAGAAATAGTATTTGATAGTATAGAGCCAGTCTTTGGGAAAGTGATTGAAGAGCATTCCCCTGTGGGAGAAGGGATTCTTGTTCTGTTTGTTCCCCAGCAAGAGAGAGCAGGGCCAGTCTGTAGCCATCTCAAAATTATGTAGTGTATTTTGCAAAGCTTTCATCATTTGGTAGTGGAAGTTTACAGATTACGTCAAGGAAACCGAACACTGGTCCCTATATGAACGGGGAAAAAGAAAAGGTGATATTTTAGGTGAACAAACTGAATGGTATCTCAGGCTGTAAATACAGGAAGATCGATAAAGGAGGAATTAATGAGGAGGAAACAAGCCATTGTGCAGTTTCCACTGAGGAACACAGAGTCTGTCGGACTGATGGGAGTGTTCTTTTCCTACCACAAATAAATTAGAATCATGTTGTACTTAAACATGTTTCTCAGTTCAATGCTATTCTGGGTAATAATATTCTGTTTATCAAAAATTCCTTTTCTTGGTTTTATTTGGAAATAATTTTTCAGTGCCTGTTCTAAGCCAGTGTATGGCATTTGTGAACTATAAGCCTCCTCCTATTACTCCTAATGTTGCCATGTAACATCTTGGTAAAGAACAGATATAAGTAGTAACAATTTTCTGTGTAGGCTTAGCTTTGAGGGAAATTTATCCCAAGGCACTACAGTTGCTGGGAAACTCGTTTGTGGGGTGCTTTTTGTGGTGTGTGGGTGCTTTTTTTTTGTTTCATTGGAGTTTTGTTTTAAACGTCCCTGTCCTGCTT
The DNA here is from genome assembly GCA_033124195.1 of Coracias cyanogaster. Lineage (NCBI taxonomy): Eukaryota > Metazoa > Chordata > Aves > Coraciiformes > Coraciidae > Coracias > Coracias cyanogaster. Next base: position 17,774 of record JAVSBS010012008.1, on the reverse strand, counting down.
TATCTTTGCAGATTAATTACTATTTACCAAAACACAAAATATGTTGCTTGATTAAAGAGGCCGTGAGGCACTGATAAACAATTCCTTACACTCTTGATGGACTGTAGTCAAGGAAGCTTGGACTCCTGGGTGCTCCTTGATGTATACACATAATGTTGGAGAGAAGTCCCATAAGGCATCCTTCCAGACTGATTTAATTAATGAGTTTTGCTAGGCTTTCCTCTGGTTAGAGCCGGGTATATTTTTAGGGGTAAGTAGGGAAAAATTCCTGCTCGGAGCAGAGGAAAGCTGTGGGTGAAGGATGTTTTTGCTCTTGGCCAGGAACTGAGAAAAGCGTGGGAGGGTGTGTGTGTTGCATCTCCTTGTGAGCAGGGGTACCAGCTCTCTGCCTTGCAAGTAGCTCTTCCTGAAAGGCTAGTCTGGTACTAGGTTTTTCTAAATCTTTTTTCTCTCCTTGCTTAAAGCATTACCGTGAGAAGGAATCTTGTATTGATTTTCTTTATTGCTTTTATGGATTTTATTTTTAGAACTTATTTAAATGATGCAGCAACTACTTATTAATTTTGGACATAGTTTTGAATTCACAATTCATTATTATCTATGGTGGGCCTGTAACATTTGGTCACTTTATATCTTAGTAGAACTTCTCTCTGTTGCTTTGTGGAAGCATCCCTTTAATTTTTGTAAGGGACATTTGGGGAGCTGATGTTAGTTTTCATATAAAGTAATTTGCTGATATACAAGGAGGTTTGGCTTTTTTTTTAAGGGACCATTGTATGGTCCTTCAGAGCCACTCTTTATAGTGTTTACCTTTGTTGCTGATGGTCTTGAAGGAAGGCAGAGTTTTATTAGTGTTTTTTCAAACTTTCACAAAAGGTATTGTCCTTGTTTGTTTCAAGAAGAAAAAGTTATACAGTGAAATTTCACCTTCATTTCCCTGCAGATTTAGTTAGTTAAGTGGATAAACTGGAAGTCTGCTACAAATAAGGAAGAGAAGATGAATTTTTCCATGTCAGATGTGAAACAAATTTACTTACTCTGTCAGACTACAGATAAAAGACATGATGAGTTAAAAACATAGCTGAGAATAAATAGTTATAAGAAAATAAACTGATGGATAGTTTTCAGTCTGCTTTCAAGGTTAGCATGATATGTATTCTGTGTTTCATTAGTATAGCAGCAAAAGGTTACTACACAATTCATGGTAAGAAAGACCATTATCGCTGGCTCTGTGTCATCTTTTACTTAAATGTGACAAAGAAAAGGGAAGATATAAGAATTGGAAAGTAGAAGTAATGTGGATGTGAGCCTGTGATTGGTTCAGTTTATCAAGTACAGTTCACTTCTTGAAAATAAAATTAATATATCACATTTAAAACTTTAGATGCTTACTCACCAGCACCATGGAGTATGTAGCAGCCAGAATATTTGGAACAGACTTTCAGGGAGAAAGGATCATGGTCTGACAGTGTCTGACAGTGGTCAGGGTGGTGTTTCTGTGGTGTAACATTGTACAACACCCTCGTTGAGTAGTTACAGCCAAAACCCAGTGCTCAGGAGGAGCAGACTAAAGAGTATCTTCCAGGATGTAACTTGGAGCATCTCCCTTAATTAAGGTAATATAATGAGGAACAGAACAAAAGAGATGCTGTATTACAGTATTGATAATGAAAACATGTTCACATTCATGGCTTTACAAATGGGAGTAAATTTGGAAGGAAAAAAGTTGCGAGGTAAAAGTGGAAACTAGCTTCCATATGCAGTATTTACTTGGTTGTCTGTGCCTTGTTTTCTAAATTCATAATGTTCACAGTTACCTTACAACACCTGAGTGAGGTGAATGGGCGTTGTTTATAGCACATTTACAGATGACATAACCAAGACACCAAAAGTCCAAGTGAGCTGCCCAGAATCATTTGGGAAATCTGTGTCTGAGCAGGATTTTCACTATGGGACTTAAATGCAAATTACTGTCCTCACTATGGGGCTGTCCTTCCTCTAAAGGACTGGGCAAGAACTGTGATAGTGGATGAAAATAACCAAGGTACCGTAGTGGCAAAAGGCAATAGGGTTAGAAAAATTAAAGGTTTGCAAACAGATTCTCAGGTTTCAACTTTGTAATTGAAGGAGTTTGGTAGAGTAAAGATTCCTGCAGGACAAAGAAAGAAACAGACTCTGGGAAGTGCAGCTGTAAGTGAGCAGATGCTGTATGTGTAAAACTATGTCTATACAAACAGGCAGAGACAATCAAAATCCTAAAGGGGTTATAGGATGCAAGAAGAATGGAGGGAATTGAGTAATATTGGTGAAATAAGTGTATATGGAAGAAGGGGAATGTATTTTAAGGATCATAGACTCTGACAGTCTATGATCATAGACAGACTGACAGTCAGTAGTCACAGAAATAGCAGACTGTCTGGGAGGCTTTGGCCATCATCTAGGAGTTAATTTGGTAGATGAGTTTAGGGAACTCCTACAGGAAAGAGTTAAACTCACTGGAATACTTGCTTTATTACCAGTGCTAGTAAGTGCCAAAGTGCGTGCTCTGGGAGGAATTTGAGTGCTTGTTATGACCAGAGCTTTGACTTCTGTGAAAGATTTAACTGGCAGTCATTTTCTTTGCTGAGGGAGTGCATGATTTCTGTTAGTTACAAGGTCAGTTTTACTTAAAATTCAGTTTACCAACTGTATTAGCTGTCTTCCATTATGTGCAGTATAGTCTTAAGTGATAAACAGGTTTTAATTATTCCTGGAGTGTAGTGCTTCAGTATTTTGCTTATTTTAGTGTGATACTTTTTTTTTTTCTTCTCCTAATTTATATATGCTTCATATATCTATTGAGTGCATTAGCTAGAAGAGCCTTACAGACAGCTCTTTACTTTTGAACTGAGCTCCTATTCTAGTTTCCTACAGAGAACTTAGATTTAATATTAAAAGGATGACTTTATATTGTATTTGCTGAATGTTATTAACTGGGTGTGCAGTGTCAGCGGTTGAGAGAAGAGGGCAGTATTATGGTTAGTTCGATGTTTTCCTTTTTTTCAAGATAACATCCATATGCACCCTGCTCCTTGGGTTGCAGATGTACTGCAAAATGACTCATTTCCAGGTGAGGAGGAGGGGGAAGTGTTTTGGTTTTGATTAGTTCTTAAGTGTGCTGTATGAAGAACGCATTGTAAAAAAAAATAATACCATGTTTTCTTTTCTTCTCCCTCTTCACCCTTTTCCCCTTCTGTTTCTAAAATTAGGTATCAGATTGTAGTGGAAATAGTTCAGGCAACCACAATCAGCAATATTCCGCAAGTGAAGAGGCAGAAAGGTAAGATTCCATTTTGTTAAGTCACATCTGTTGTTTTTCTTTCGAAAAGTTGTTTGAACTCCCAACATACATATGTAATCAGTGTGTGTGAGATTTTTAGACAGATTTTAGGAAAGGTATGCCTTTAGTATTTCAGTTTGTTTCATTTATCTGATTCTTCCAGAAACTCCCACGGTGTTGTTATTCCCCCTCTGCCCCATCTTCATCCAAGCTGATGGATTATGAGAAAGGTCGTATCTATGATGCATTTATTGTCAGAACTTGCTGCAACCAGGATTTTTGGCATTACAAATCTGTATGCTGCAAGTCTTGCTTCATCTTTCATACAATCCATTCTTCAAAGTCTCAGTCTGTTTTCCTTTCAAAATCCAGAAGGAATGATACAGCATAATTGTCAGTCAGGCTGTATTTTGACTCTTCATTGTATTGTGGTTTTGTGTCGCAATGCAGAGCACTCTTATAATCCTCCTGCAATGTTTTGGCAACATCTGCTTTTTAAATGCACATACATCTTACATTTTACTTACATTTATTAAATATACTGCTTTTTATGCTTCTCAAAATGTACCAAAACTGTGTTATATCTTCAGGAGACTGATGGTGGCAAAATCACAGACAAAATTATTGCTTGGACAACTATACTTAAGGTATATCAAAGCAGAATAAAAAGGCAGTGGACAATAAATGCTAATTTATTTATAAACAAATATCTAAAAGATCTTGCTTCTGGGTTCTCAAATGATCCCTGTTAGGCTAAAAAAAAAAAATCCTTTTCTAGCTCCTTGCATCACAACGGAAAACTTTTAAAAGTGATTCAAGTGTAATGAAAAATGCATAAACAGAAAATAAACACAGCATTGGGGGCTGAGGGGGTGGAAATCTTTGGGCAATCTGAGGAGTTTAGGGTCCATGCTGAAGTTTCTAAAAGTATGAGGTTGTGAGCACTGATATGCCTTTTGTTTACATTCTAAAATAGAGCTAGATGTGCATTCCTGTAGGCTAAATTGCTTGTGTCAAACCAAGGCAAAAGGAAAAGTAAGCACTGATTTTTGCTCAAGAAAGATACTAATATTTCTCAGATGAAAGTTAATTTAGTGGAAAGTCTGTTTCGTAAAGTAATAAAATGAGAAGAGGGAAGTTAACTTTGAGTACGTTATGAAAAATCAATCTTGCTAAGCTTGTATTTTCATTTGTGCTGCCATTGATCTTTGTTGTCACAAGAATTTATTTGGGGAATATTTTTCTACAGTTTAGGTTCCTACAATCAATTACTGTCTCACTCTTCTCTGTCTCACTTGAGTTTATCTAGTTAACTATCCGCTGTTCGAAACCCTGAACAGAAGATGTTTTTGTGAGGCTACAAGTGTCTGGTGCAACAGAATAGATACAAAAAGATTATTGCCATTTATTCTGCCAGCGTATATCTGGTTCTGCTTACCCCATGGTGAAGCTGGTTCTGCATTTTTATGGGCTCTTTACTTTTACCTGTATTTAAAAAAATCCAACAGAAATTCCACTAGCTGATGCACTGAAGTTTTGTGTTAAGATACTGGCTTTTATTACTAGCTTAGTCCTATGGCACTTTGAATGTCATTTAAGGGTTGATTCCCACTGGTGGCTATATTAGCCAGTGGGGCTATTGTGGCTAAACCTTTTGTTTATTAAATAGCCAATGGTTTTTCATGTTGTGCCTGAAGAAAAAGGTGATGTTTTCTTGCTTGACAATGTGGAACAGTATGTCCAACAGAGGCATGCAATAAAATCTTACTATAGTTCACACAAATTTGAGGCAAATTCCTGATCTGTTTCGGTTACTCTGATAAGACTTTTATCTGCCAAAGATTTCCAAGCTCCATTCATGTACATTAAACTTCAAGAGGGCTATCTATAGGGTTAAAATCTAGTTCTGAAGGCTTTTTTGTGTCTTGTTTTTCCTGAAGCACATGGAGAGATCTTTTGTAATGTGGTAATGAATCTAGTATGTTCCTGAATTTTGGGAAGAAAAGTTTGAGGAAAAAAAAGCTGTACTGTAATCCTTAAAACAAAGCCAACAAAAAACCCAGCACAGCTCACTGCTGATACAAAGATTGTTGAACTCTTGTACAAGAGCAGACCACTGCATTACTTACGTCACCTTTTGATGTTTCCCTTTTTGGATGCCACAGCATACTCTACCCTTGCAACAGCTGGATTTAGAATCATAGAATGGTTTGGGTTGGAAGGGACCTTAGAGATCATCTAGTTCCAACCCTGCTGCCATGGGCAGGAACACCTCCCACTAGACCGCAAAGCCCCAGCCAACCTAGTCTTGAACACATCCAGTGATGTCTCACCACTCATTTCATGGTGAATTACTAAATGTAAGCTTTATGTAAAATGGAAGAATGTTTGTACAGTCCCATTCTGTCTTTCTCTTTTTAATCTGTTCCCCCAGTACCTGCTGTGTACATGTAATAATGTGTGTGAGCCTCGGTGTTTGATGTATATGACAGTCTCCCCTTTCCTGCTAGTAAATGAGCTCTTGCCTTTCATGTCATGGGCATCTCTTAGCTTTGGTTGCAGCCTGATGAGAGAGAGTCTCAGTGGTAGCTATTCCCCTTTTCCTATGGCAGAGTGGGGTCCTGAAATTGTAACTACTTCCTTAGTGCCCCCATGTTCAGCTAGAGCAGCTGAAATTTGACTGGCCAGAAGTATGTTGAGACTGATACCTGCTCTCAGACTACAAGAGTAGAGCAAGCATAGAATAATACTTACATAGATACAATCTCAGCCTCCATCAGTTTGAGGCATGGGAGCTTCCTGAGGCAGCATTTTCAATAGAAAAAGGTACAGCAACAAATATGAGAAGTACTTAGTACAGCTGGAGTGACCAATACTCTGAAGCTTTGACTGCTTAGCTACCAACTAAGCAAAGTAGGTCTTGAGCAAGTACATGACTAACAATAGGATTGTGTCCCTTTGCAATTGGTTGAGGAGACATAAGTCTCAAAAAATGACCAAAAATACTTTGTTTATGAAAAGGTTAGCCTGAGGACCAGGTTTCAGACTGATGACTCCTCATATGAGCTACAGTTGTGTGGCTTCTTTTACAATCTTAACTGGCGATACTGAAGTATATACTTAATGTTGGTGCACAGAGGGATTGTCCCTTAGCAAGGACAGGGTTCTTTTCACTTGATTTGACTGGTGCTGGTGCCACCTTTTGGCAAAATATTTAGCTGTTAGGGCCCTCTACTGAAAGCAGAAAGTACTTCCAGGTACTTCTAAACATCATTGTATCAAACCCTCTGTAGTGAAAAACAGGATGTTATAGGGTCTTTTTTCTTTTCAGATTTCTCTCACTTGAATCTTCTGGCATGTGAGCATAGGAGAGCAAACGAAAACATAGGAAAGCATCTGGTTCATGTTAAGCAGTAAGTTTTGCATTTGACTCCCTGAGAGAGTCAAATGTCTTAAAAGGCTGAGACACAAAATCATTTGAGAGGTTCACGGTATGATGCCAGTTGTGGGTGGATGATGTAGCTTCTGTGGCTGGGAGAATTGCTTTTGGTCATTGCTAAAGCTGGACAAGAAACCTAATGTAACATTTATTGTCTTCAGAGGCGTTGGTTTATTTTGGAGTGGTGCAGGCCACTATAAATAGAAGCTGTTGTCTTGCATGCTGACAATACACAACTTCCCTCATGTAGACTTGCACAATAGTGCTGAATCTGATGTAGATATGTATCTGTGTTACTTCTCCAAACTGTGTCCTCCTATGTATCCTCTTCCAAAATAGTCAGGGTCATTCCAACAGTGACTGTAGGAGGAGGCTTGGTTTTCTGGGTGTTTTTTGGGTTTTGATTTTTATTTCTGTTGGGGTTTTTGTTGTTTGGTTTGCTTTTTTTACTCATCTCCTTTTTCTTCCTATTAATATTTTTTGACTGTGCTCAGTTACATGCTCTAGTTGGAATAATCACATGTTTGTGTATCTTTAACTGTAAAACTTTCTCCTCATCTTGACTTCTTATAAGGATTTCTTGGAAGTGCTGAACCAAATTTGAGATAAATTTTAGGTTTAGAGTTTGTTTTTTTTTCTTTACAGAACCAGTGTGTTGAGGATTTTGAAGGACTGGAAATGCTTATCTGAAAATGTTTACTGCATTTTGATCTAGTAAAGCAGTTTTTTATGAGAATAAATATGCAGATCAGGCATTGTAACATGAGTGAGAGAGGACTTGAATTTCTAGAAGCAAGAGTAGATCCTAATTTTTCTAAAAAAAAAAAAACAAAACAAACAACCCTAATAATGAAATAGCAACAAAATTAGTTACAACAACTTGAAATTTGCTGTTATGTGAATAAGAAACTGTTTAAATACACTAGTTCTCATTTTAACAGAAATTTTTGTTTCTTCTCTTACTGATACTGTTATTATGGGATCCCACAAGAATCATAGCAAGTATCACATTTTACTAGTTGCTGTTTAAAACAAAAACCTGTGAAGACATATTCCTTGTCTTAGGGCAAAACAGAGCAATTATCTCAACAGAGTTTTTTAGTTTGTTTGGTTGGTTTTTTTTTCCCCAACAACAGAAGCTATTTTTTTTATTTACCTTCTTATTTTCTGTGCCCTCCACCTTCTGCATAGCATGACCAGCAAGCATCCTTGGATGACTGGATGGGACAGTTTTTCAGACACCACATTGTAATCGACCCCAGGGAAGCCCTGTTGAGAAAACTGCTCCTTTTCAAACAGTGTTGTGAGACAGATCAAAGAAGCAGTAATTTCTGTATGGAAAGATCTGGTGTCCTGCAGTAGAAGATTTCTCCTGCTGAGCATTCCCACTGTGCGTCTAGATACTTGCTTTTACAAGTGGTGTTGACAGCTGGTACAGAAACAGAACTGTTCTGAAAGAGATTCTGAAAGAGACTTGAATATTTGGCTGTAAAAAGGGACTCTTAGAAACTGGGGCTTCAAGCTAACTTGGGTGTGTGGGTTTTGTCAAGATGATAATTTAGAGTGGAGTAAAATGGATACTTCTGCATTCTAGCACGTTACAGATGCTATCTAGCTTAATTATGACAAAACCATATTATGATTCCTCCCCCCCATCCTCCACACAGGAATAAACACACATACACAATTATTTTTGCATAGCTTTTTGGCAAGGCTAATACTGTGCTTCCATGTCGTATTCAAGCAGTAAGTGTGGAGGGAATCCACACTTGTGGATGAAGATGAAGATTACAGTGACTCTGATCGTGGTAGACTTGTTTCTGATTTTCAAATGAGTTTTTTAGAGGAAGTTCTTCTTTCTCCTCCTGAGGTCCTTTGTGTGTGCTAGTGGTGGTAATGCATCTTGACCACGGTTGGTTTGGAGAGATGGCCATCAGTGAAAGACGGAGGGGAGAGGTGGATTGGTCAGAGTGACCAAAGAGAATGCAGAGACCTACAGACAGGGGCTATATGTGGTGGATGTTATTTTTTTGTAGAGTACATACTTACTCCGATGCTCAAATTTACCTCACTGCCCCTTTGCTTTTAGTTTTGCTCAGTTGTGTCTGTGACCTGGGAGGCTGTGTTGCACGACATATTGCTAGTGATCAATGCCTAAATTCTCCATGATCTCCCTTTAAGTCGTGTTTGGGATTTAGCACTTTTTTCTTGTACTGATTCTTTTGTCTGACCACGTTAGAGCTGGTTTTCCCCTTTGCTTGTACTATGGGCAGTAGAGGAACTGTGTGTACTGTTCTTCCTAAAGTCTGGCCTGCTTTTGCAGTATTGAACAAATACTTTTCCAGGCCTACGTAGGCTTTGAAAGTGTGTAATTCAAAGTTTCTGAGTGTTCAGAGAAGTCTGTAACGATTGGTAAGTTATATACAGAAGGTGACAGTTACTGTTTATATCAACATGTTAAATCAGTGTGTGCTACTTAAATGCTTCAGCATGGTATTAAGTAGGTACTGCATGTGCTTAACCTGTCTCTTGCATAAAGTCTCACAGAAATGCATATGATGTTGTGCATGTGTGAGGCTTCTTCAGAGACTACTCAGATGAGTTGGTGCTCTTGTAAGTGCTGCCAGGTGTTGCATATCCGTAGTTCTTGAACCTGTAAAGGAACAAGAGCTTGTACTTTCAGTTTTCATCATGGTTTTGCCATATAGAACTTTGGAGTTAAAATGAGAAGTCTTTGTTTTATGCTGCTACTATCAAGAGAGGAGACAGTTCACTCAGTACTGTAGTACAATTTAGTTTGCATTTTAAACAAGCTTTACATATGTCTTCATTTACATTTTGTTGTTGTTGTTGTATTCTTCACTTTGATTTATGGCAATAAAGTTTGTGTGGCATTGTTGGCATTGTTTGCAAGGCCCAGCATTCTGACTGAAAAACATGTGAATATGTACTTCAGTTTAATGTATTTAATGCATATAAACCTGATCAAGTAGCAAGACTACCAAAAAAAATGAGAGGAAAGAAAATGAGGTCTGAGAGATCCATTCCCAGAAATGCTTTTGGTGGGTTCTAGGATCTGCTCCTGGCCTAGCTCAAATCAAGGTAGTTACAAGTGTTTCAGAAGAAAATGTGTCAGAAATCACCATAGATGTGCTAAAAATGGAGTAGAAAAAAAAATAAATTGCACAGATACCTTAGCGTTGATTGCTTGGTAAGTTTGAGCTCATTTGGACCATTTGCATTTTAATATTGTTCAGTGCAAATTGAATTATCCATACCTATGGCTTGATAAGCAGAGTTTGAAATTCTGCTTTTGGTACTAATTGTATTTAGATGCCCTTGGAAGGAGTGCACAGTACCCCTCTGGGGTTCTGAAGTTCCACCATGACAGTGAATGTGTTGCCAAAATTTCCACTGTTAAGGAAAATTATTTTGGAGGAAGTTATTTAGAAGACTGTTTGCTCCTTTGGGGATGGAGGCCCTGCTCAGCTGTTGCTGGTAAACATGTATGCAACTCACGTGGGGAGAAAGCACCAAGGAAGCATCTGTCTTGTCTTGCTGATGAGGAATGATTTTGTTTGTTTGTTTTTAATAATAATTAAAAAAAACAAACAAACTTTGTTACTAGTAAAAATAAAAAGAATAAGAAATTGAAAAACTATCCAAAGGATGCATTTTCTTTCCTTGCATAGTGATGAAACAGTGTTGTAGTAGCATATATCTTCTCCTTTTCCATTTGTTGGAGCTTACTGAAAGGTGAGTAAATGCAAGCCTTTTCTTTTGTAACTTACTGGTTTTATTTTGTTCATGCAGTGATACCCGAGTGTAGTGAGTATCCTCTTTGCTGATACTCAGAAATGGCTCTTAATTATATCTCAGTACTGCGGTGGTGGTGGGATCAGGCAAGAACAAATTAAAAAGAGAAGTTGTCTTTATAACTTAAAGTATCTTTTTGATAGGTCTTAATATGAAAAAAAACCCCAGAAGTTAGTTCTGAAAGTCTGAGAATTCTCAAAAAAATCTCAAAAGGAGATTAAGGTTAGGAGAAAACCAACGATAGGCTTAACCTTTCCCAGTTGGTGTGAACATGCTGCTTCTGATTTCTGCTAGCTTATCTGCTTATCTTTCATACTTTGGAAGATGAAAGTCACGTTTGGTGTTTGTTCATGCTTCCAGGCCATCTCTCCTGTGCTGTAGTGCGTTACCCACACTCCATGATGCTGCAGCGCATTACCCACACTCCATGCTGGGCTGTTCTTCGTCAGCCTCTTGTTTATTTGTGAAGGGATCTCGCTGCCAGGCTTTCAGGGTCACTAGTCCTGTTTATCCATGGAGCAGGGACAGGCTGGCAGTGTGATCTTCATCACTCTGCCCCAAGTGTTTCTTACAGAGAGTGGCTCCATATGGGTATGAAGAGCTGAGTGAGGAAAATTATTTTGAAGGATCTTTGCCCATAAAGTAATCACTGGAAGCAGGTAGAATATAGGGATTTTTCGTTTCTCTGGGAGGCCTGCTGCAATCACAGGATGATAAGACTTCAGGTAAGGTAGTCATGCTTACTTTGAAAACCCTCCAGGAATGTCTTGTTTTCAGAATGGAGGGTGCTTTTGTTTTCAGAAGGCTGGATGATCATTGCATAGCACTGTTCATGGATTTTCAAAGTGTGGGGTTTCAAGTATGCATTTTGAGCCCAGAGAATTTAAACTGTTGATAGAATTGAGAACTTAAAAAAATTATATTGGATCAAGTGCCGGAGGGAAATGTTAGCTTTTAATCTTCACTTTAAACTGTCTATGTATTTGTATTAGCTGTAAATGTCTTAAATTGAGGGAAAGAGATATTTTGTCCTTAAGGTCTTTTCCTGCCTTTTGTTGTTCTCATTTCTTTTCATTAATACTGGTACCTCTGGTCAGGGAACTGAAACACTAAATTAAATGCTCTGTTGACTTCCCTGTGGAGATAACATGCCAGGAAAACAGATGGCTTTTTTTTTTTTTATGGTAAACTCAATTTATTATTTGCTTCAGCAAGTATCATCTCTGTAGTTCACTGTTATGGCAGTTCAGATGCAAATGATACCTGTTAAAACACTAGTGGTGTTTGAATCAAGAAGGTTCCCTACCAACACACATAAATATATGCAGTGAATAAAGTGAGATTAAAAATATGGGAAAAGATATCAGGAGAATATCTGTACTCACATTATGTGTAGAACCACTAGTGGTGTTTGAATCAAGAAGGTTCCCTACCAACACACATAAATACATGCAGTGAATAAAGTGAGATTAAAAATATGGGAAAAGATATCGGGGCAGTATCTGTGCTCACATTACATGTAGAACTTCAGGGAGCTCTGTGTACCTTGAGTTGTCCTTCAGTTAAGTGACAAAACTTACGGTCACATGCTGTAGTTACATGTGGCTTTGAGGGGGAGATAGAAGGATGAAAAGAGTCCTAGAAGGAGAAGGTACCTTGTAACGTATTAGAAATCTGTTTAAAATGCCTATTTGATATCATTCCTAAGAGTTCATTTTTCTGTGTATGCATTCACAAACATAGCTGTCTGGTTGTTTCTTTCCATTTCTTTGAAAATGGAACGCTGTTTTCATCTATATTATTTCACTAACATTTGATACTTCAAACACATAGTAGAATAGGTCTCTATTATTTATCCCTGAGCAATCAAATTAATCCAGAGCCAAATACAATCTGGGTACTTTGCTACTGAGCTCTAGTTGTAGCCTGCAAAAGTGGGAGTATTACTGTGGAACAAGAGGAAAATAAAACCAATGTAAAAATGTGAGTCAGTTGCATTCTGCAGATATAAAACAGGAATGATTTCAGCGCAATAGGATTTTTAAATCTGCTTTATCTGCTGCTTTTTTAAGGCTCTGATAAGAGCCTTAAGAAGAGATTGGAATGTAGAATACACAAACATTACTCCTTTTATTACCAAGTCTTATTCAACTGACTGGCATCTTCGTGTTACCTCACCATTTAACAGTACTGTGCGGTTTTGGTGTAGTATTGTAAGATTTTTTTTTTTCTTCTTTTTTCTTTTTTTCTTTGTCATTTTGAGTGAGCTTCGGTCAGTGTTGTTGTCTGGAGGAGATGCTATATGATGTGCTGTTCACATCAGGCTCAAGAAACTTGGATTTGCAGACAAGATGTGTGGGAACGTGTTGTGCTGGGCTGGAAGGGATTGAGTCCAGTCCCTCATGACTCTAGGCAGTCAATGTTCTGTTCAGTAAGGTACATTAGACATCAGCTCCTACTGTATACCATGGCTGTAGGTAACTTCCTAATGCCATATGTACATCTTGTAGTAGAAGTCTTGGGCCTGTGTCTTGCAACACACTCTGGGAAGAGAACTGGAAGGGTCAGATTTCACTGGATGTTTGAATAAGAGTTTTTTTCCTGAACTGTTTTGTATAAACCCTTCATGTATCATTGGAGAATGTTTCAAAATCATGATTCTGTTTCAAATACAAACTTTCCAGTATCTGTGCTCATGTGCATAGTGGATTCCTGAATGACAAATGCTTTGATCTGGCAAGTCACAGAGCCAATGGTGTGATGATGTTTTCATGTTGTAAGAGACTGTCTCTGATTTGCTTTATTCTTAGACTCAAAAGGAAAAGAAACTGCAGCAATGAAAGCTGACCTGCTGAGGGCTCGCAATGTGAAGAGGTATATTAATCAGCTGACAGTGGCAAAGAAGCAATGCGAGAAGAGAATAAGGCTCCTGGGAGGGCCTGCTTATGATCAGCAAGAAGATGGCATTTCTGATGAAGGTGACGGCCCTCAGAGTCAGAAGGTATTAATTTAGTAGCATATACCTGGTCTGAAGGTCATTCTAAATGTGTTAGCACTGGATCATTTTAGCCTCACTGTCATTAATCCCTCTCTTCCCACAGGAGTCAAGTACAAATTGTTGAGTAGTTTATTTATCTTGGTGAAAGATCACTGAAGTACCTGAAAAGACATACTGATCACTCAGCTTGCAATATTGCTGAATGTGGAACTTCATAAAAATTGAGTGGCTTGTAAGCGTGTGGGATTTTTCAGACACATTGCATGTAGAGAGTTAATAAGGGCATGTAGGGGCCCTTCTGAAGGTAGCAACTTGCTTTCAAATTAAAGATTGCCAACATATGTGCAATGTTTCTTTGGCCTTTGTTATATTTACTGTAGGAAATACCTGTGGGTTCTGCAAATACAAAGCTACTCAAAAGCAAACATTTACATGTGGAAGGTGATTGACAGAATTAAGGGCAGTCATTGCAGAAAAGCTCTGGTAAGGCTGTTGATTGAATGCTGGTTTTCAACATCACTGTAGTCTGGAATTAAAAAAACCTACCCTTGGGTAAGCCAGCATCTACAGAAATAATCCTTTTTACTTATTGTTGCTAAACTTTAGTAAGTTTAGTGACTTTGTGTAATCTACTCTGTCCCCTTTGGGCAAACACAGTAATTATGTATTCAAATCAGAAATAAGATTTTATCTTTTTCATGCAGGTAGAAGAGAAGTTATCTGTTCATGCAGGGATCTTTCATTTTCATTATAAGGAAATAATTATAACTTAGTGGCATGTTAAGAAAAAGTTGCACAATGCAGAAATAGTTCTTACTGTTTGTGTTTTTTCTTTGAGTAAGGTCTGAAAGAGAGCGATTCATTACTGCCCACTCATCTGTAAAACATGGTTTCAGATGGTGTGTCAGAGATTGTGCCAAGGCAGTCCTGGTCTGTTTCCTGAAGTTGGGTGTAGCAAGAGGTTCCAAGGAGAAAAGGAAAGAGGGAAGCATGTGGCAGCACTGCGTGAACCACTGATGCCACTTTCGGTGCCTGCTGAGTTGTTACGTACTTTGACTTTCCAGGGTAGATAAGTGGTGACATAAGGTTGTTCAGGAACGGGGTCAAGTAGTAAAGCTGCACTGGGTAGGGGCAAGGATTGGTCAGAAATGTAATAAAATACAATATTATTGTAATTAAAGTCAAAGAAATGCCTGTTAATGTTGCTTGTTTTATAACTTGATTTTTGGTGAGAGCTGCTGACCCGGGATTATATCTTGCAAATACACCCATGAGCAGCTCCATGTTGAGTTAATGGTACTATGGGTAGGAATAAAAACACTCTTGCACAGGCATTTGTTATAGTGATGGCAGAAACAATGGGATCTGGGGCAGATCTGCTTCTAAGCTTTTGCTGTGTTTCTGTGAAGAAGTCCTAGAAACCCTCCACACCCATGTCACACCTACAGAATCGGAAAACGGCTTCTCTCTTCTGTTGTCCCCAGTTCTCTGTTGCCAGGAAAGAGGCTGAGGGAGGCTGGATGAGAGACAGAGGCCTGTTCTCTTCTGAGCACAGAAACATGCCCAGGGCTTGGCTGAGGAAGGGGACTCTTCACTGTTGCTTCTTCCCATCCTCTTCCTGCACTCTGGTAGCTGCAGTCAGGGAGCTTATTTCAAGGCTGCCAGTGCTACTTTGGATGCCAGCCCCTCCTGCATGGGAAGTATTGACTAAACACTCAGGCTTTTTTCTCGGCAAAAGGGAAAGGTGTTGTTTGGGATTTAGTAGATAAGCTAATGTTGGTATGTTGCTGCTGGTGACCCATAATTTCTCTTTAGAGTATGGCTGTGCTTGCTTTTCAGTTAAACTACCACTTAACCTGCAGAATAACTAGCTTGTGTAGAAGAAACTTGAAGTTTGCCTACCTTCCTTTCTTCAACTTGCATGAAATAGGTCAGAAATAGACATTTACTTAGGGTGGTTTGAATTATTATTTTATGTAGGTGTAGCACAGAAGCTCAAATACATTATTTACTTTGGGGAATTTTTGGTACTAGTTGAACGAATTGACTAGTGACCTAAACTGGTATTTCAGTTTCATGCCTGCATCCTACAGAAAGCTTTCTTTTTCCTGCAGTAGTAGGGGAGTAATAGTATTGCTGGTAAAAGTCTTAAATGCATGTTCTGGTTATGGGCTTAAAGTGGAGATGGATTATTTGGAGCTGGCAATGTTCTCTTAAAGATTTAAACAAAAAATATGTCCTTTGAATTTTTTTTTTTTCCACAGCAGAAGCTAATTATTAAACAGTGTCAGTTTTCTGTTTTGGTAAATACATAAAAGTCAAGGGACTTGAAAAGCATAGACTTTACACATTCACCTCAGTATCCTGCATCCAGGTTCTGTGGGGAAATCCTGAATGTGTGAATTATAATCATAAATTTATAAGATAATAAACCGTAGCTCTTCTATTAATCTGAATTCTGTTGTTATCTCTGATAGTGATTTATATGCTGCCCTGCGTGTTAAATTTCCTTTCAGAGAATGCAGTTTGAATTGGTGTAATATTTAAAGCATCTCTTCTATTTATGGTCAATGCAGTTTTAGTCTTTTTTTTCTTAGAAACTGTACCTGGACACTACTGCAGTAATTGAGTTCTTGTTGTCTATGTTTATTCAGCAAACCATTTGTTTTATCTGTTGTGTGTAGCACTGCAGCCACATCACCACATGGTGAGATTTGACTTGTGGAGTCACAGCATCTCCTTAGTGGAGCTGTTTTATGAACCATGGGTGGTAGAAGGAGCTCTGGAGATCTGGTCCTTGACTACCTGTGAAACAGCAAGGAAACCACCTGAGTGTATTTTGAGGTGCAGGCAGTTTTTGTTCGTAATCCTACTGATGAGGACTAAGTTGAAACTCCTGCAGAAGACCTTGCTTCCACCACATCTGTGGATAGATGTTGATTTAACTGATGACTGATTAGATTTTCACTGTGATTTCCAAGCTTCAGGTTGTGAGATCATACTGTGTCAGGGCACCTCATAGTACAGAACTTAGGGATATAAAGACAGTAAGATTCAGTTGCTGTTCCCCTGTTGGCTGGAGATGGGGTGTCTTATGACAGCAATATGTTCATGAACATGGGAGTCTCAAGGCAGAGATTTTTCCATTAGTGTTTATGCAGTAAAATAGCCAGATACCTCATGTATATATACTTCCTGATAGGTAACTAATCATTGCATTTGGTTTAGTTACTGCTGTATATGACAGATAGCCTTCTGATGACTTGCTTCTTTTTTGAAGAAAAAAAAAAAAGAAGAAGAAATGCTTTAATTTTAGTCGGTGTAAAGACAAAGCATTGGTTAAAGGTTTTTAAAATGCAGCTTTGAAAGAGACACGTTTTTCCAGTATTACTTTTTACATTTCTCTTGTTCCCATCTTCTACAGAAAAAAACCAAACACAACAACAACCAAACAAACCCCCAAAAAAATGAAAACAGTTTGTGTGCCATTTTGCTGGCAGAAAACCTCTGCTGCTGACCCAAATTCTGTTCACCCTACCCACGATCTGCAGTGCCGTCAGCATCTTTATTGTGGCTATTCATTATAGGCCAGTGTGGTTGTAGTGAATGGGAACCTGATGTGTTCCAAAGATACACAGTACAGTGCATCTGTGCTGTCTGGTGCCTACACAGGCCCCTCCAAATTATGTGGGTTTTTTATGCTCCTTTCCAGAAGGAGGTTGAGACTATCTTTAGGGACTTGCTGAGACCAGGTCTCTCCTTTGTAGGGTGAGGAGCAAAGCTGTTCTGCATGCATATGCTAGGTTTGCTGGTTAAAACACTGCACTTGGAGGAAAAAAAAAAAAATATAACCACTTCCTAGTCCTTGGCAGAGCCTGTGACCAGCTGTGATATATTAGTTACTTTCCTATTGGAGTAGGGAAGAGTAAAGTAAAGCTGTTGTTTTATTTTCTGAACCCAGAAGGTTTTCTTGAGTTAGAAGGACTTGAAGGGTTGCTGTTGGGGCTGATAATTCTATCTGCTAACTGTATATTAGATTTAAGGGTGCACACATGCCCTAATGTACCAACATAGCTTAGAGCTTTGTACTCTGATCCGTGGTGATACTGAGTCATAAAATGATATTTTGCTGAGGATTACAAAATGCTGCAGAATCTTGTTCTTTAAATCAGTGAATGAAAGATCCTCCACAGAATGAGTTC